>BLKR01011666.1:0-29195 GCA_011170035.1 Teleogryllus occipitalis
AGTCGTAGACGTAGTAGTAGTAGTAGTAGTAGTCGTAGACGTAGACGTAGTAGCAGTAGTGGTGGTAGTGGTGGTAGTGGTGGTAGCAGTGATAGTAGTCGCGTAGTAGACGTAGTAGTAGTAGAAGAAGTAGAAGCAGTAGCAGTAGTATGATTTAAGTGATGTCGTTTTTCAACACCTTTAACTGGTATCGACGGTCTGTGATTCCGCTCACGCTTAATTCCTGTAATTCAACGTATTTTTTGACATTGAACTTATCTGCTAGTCAAAAAATTAATAGAATCTACTAGTCTAATTATGTTTTATGATGGTTTATGATGCAAAACTTCGAGTTGGAGTCCCGGTGGTGGCAGGATTTTCGACAAGGCCACGACACACACATTGGGGAGTAGGTCTCGTCTATTTATTTATTTTATTTTTATTTATTTTACGTAAAAAAAACAAGTAAAAACTGCGTATGACGTGCTATGGGGAAAAGTGAATTGTGTGCACATTTTCAAAATTCTGTGATCCCTACTCTAAGTCATATACTACTTAAATTTTGAATTTTGAAAGGGAGAAAAAAAACAAAAAAAAACTCCCATGTAATAAAATCTATTTTCAAGGATAAATAAGCAATAAATTTTGAATTTTGAAAGGGAGAAAAAAAAAACAAAAAAACTCCCATGTAATAAAATCTATTTTCAAGAATAAATAAGCAATAAATTTGGCTCTTATTACTTCCTGCCGCGACAACGTGGAAACGATAATTTGAATAATTGTATTTCCCACTGAATTCTAGAAGACGTGCACAGAAAATGAAGTTACATTTATGTCCAGAAGCAAAACAAGGGGCCATCTCAGCATTTGCTCAATGGATTAGGGAAACTGGACGAAAAACCTGATCGAGATGGGGGTCATTGACCCGGAAGCTGTTACAATAGTTGTTACAGGTTGTTTATACTTATTTATCCAGTCCAAATGGTAAATAATGCATATGTATCATTGTTAAAATTAATGTTACTTTTCTTGTGATGCTCAGTATAGTCTCTAATTGTATAGAAACAGTTATGCAGCAGAAACGATTTCACTTGGGATTTAAACTTTTCTATTGAATTTAATCGTTTAATGTCATCTGGCAAAGTGTTGTAAAATAATGTACATGTATTGTATGTGAATTTTTGTAATGAGCTGTTGATACTGTCACCTGATGAATATGATTTCTACGTCGAGTGTTATAGTAATAGACTTCGGCATTTTCTGAAAATATATTCCCGCCCTTAAGCAAGTCATTTTTTACAAAAACCACTGATTCGTAAATAAAAAGACACGGTAATGGTAGAATTCCTAGATTAATGAAGAGAGGCTTACATGAATCACGTGGGTGGGATTTGGTTATTATTCGTACAATTCGTTTTTGTAATCTAAAAGTCTGGGAGCTATAAGATGTATTTCCCCAGAATATTATGCCATATCTCAGGCGGGAATGAACATTCGCGAAGTATACACAACGAGCAGTATGAAGGCTGACTGAATTTGCAAGAATTCTGAACGCGTAGCATAATGAACTTAATTTTGTGTTCAATTCATTTAAATGGACGTTCCATTTAAGGTTTGACTGAATTGAGAGACCTAAAAATTTTGTTGCCTTAACATCAGTCAATGGTACACTGTTCATTTTCAATGGAGCACAGAATTGTTTATTTGAAATGGAAAACTGCATTAAAACCGTTTTCTTTTCGTTTACTATTAATTTGTTATTTCGGAACCAATTTGAAACATCTGATATTGTACTATTTACGGTTTCTTTATTGCAAAGGATGTTCGTATCATCCGCAAAGAGAACCGTTCTTCCGTTTCGAATCGTCGAGGGCATATCGTTTACGTAAAGTAGGAACAGAATAGGGCCAAAATCGATCCTTGAGGAACTCCACATGCAACGGGCAAAGAGTCGGAAAGGTGCGTACGTAATGTTCCATCATTCCAGTAAGGTATTTCAACTTTCTGAGATCGTTGTTTAAGGTACGAACATAACCAATCTAGAGCAATACCACGGATTCCATATGAAGGTAATTTTGAAAGTAAAATGTCATGATCAATGATGTCAAAAGCTTTTGAGAGATCTAAAAATAATCCAATAGGTGCCTCGTTTTGATCTAATGATGAGGCGACATCTTTAAGAAAAGAAAATATAGCTGTTTCCGTTGATTTGGATTTTCTAAATCCATGTTGGCAATCTGAAAGCGCGTCGTGTTTAGTGAGAAAGGTTTCCATTCGTACGTAAAAAAGTCTCTCTAATATTTTTGAAAAAACTGATAGAAGAGAAATGGGCCGATAATTTTGAATTTCATTTTTGTTGCCTTTTTTGAAAAGCGGCTTAATTTTAGCTGTTTTGAAAATATCTGGAAACGTTCCAGTGCATAAAGATGCATTAAATATGTGAGTTAACGGGTGTATAATGGCATACGCACAAGTCTTTAACAAAGAATCTGGGAATTCATCTAAACCGGACGAATATTTATTTTTTAGTTTACCGATTATTTTGAGAATTTCATAGGAAGAAGTTTCGGAAACGAACATTGTGTCTAAAATTTTGGGTGAACTGTTTTTGAATTTTGTGCCTGAAGACCCTTAGTGAGATCGGCAGCAATTCTCGAAAAGTATTGGTTAAAGAGACTAGCCACGGTTGCCGGATCGTTTACATTTATATCGTTATATTTTAAAACAACATTCTCTACGGGTTTTCTAGTTGATTTGGTAGTATTTTTTATTATATTCCACATTGATTTTGTTTTATTATTTGAGTTCAAAATATCCTGATCGTTTTTCATGATTTTAGCCTGCCTTATGACTTTTCGTAACAATGTTTTGTATTTTTTAAAGTAGATGAGGAAATCTTGAGCTACGTCATGTTTAGAAATGAAAGAAAGAATTCGCTTGTTTTTACAAGATGTCCTAATCCCTTGTGTTATCCAAGAATTGCTTTTCCGTGAAATATTTAATTTTCGTTTTTGAAGAGGGAAGCAAGTGTTAAAATGAATTGAAAGAGTTGAAAAAAAAAAGAATTATATTTGTCGTTTGTATCAACAGTATTATAAACCGCTTCCCATGATTCCTGCATCAAGTAATCAATGAATAATTTAATTTTAATTTAGTAAACAATCTAGTCATACGTGTATTATTTATTGTGTCAGTGATCGCATTTCTTATAATGGTAAGAATTTGTGCATCGTGGTCACTGTATCCTAAATCTTTTGTTTCAACTTCATATCGAGTAGTAGTTTTGTTAATTATAATTTGATCAATTGCCTTCATCGAATGTTGTGTGATCCGTGTAGGTATATTAATTGTAATGTCTAAATTGAAGGAATTAATTAAATTGAGAAACTTTTCTTTCTCGCAAGATTCGACCAGAAAATCAATGTTAAAATCTCCGCATACAACAATGGATTCAAAGGAGCGATTGCTGACTTTGTTAAGCGTTATCTCCAGGTTTTCTAAGAACAAAATATAATCTGCAGTTCTCTTTGTTGGAGGTCTGTAAATGCAAAGTATTATCACTTTTAGTGAAGTAAGATGTACAACAGAAATTTCGAAAATATTTTCAATGGAATTCACATTTAATTCCGCCAAGGGGATATAATCAATATTATTTCTAACGTAAATACAAGAACCCCCATACGTAGGACCTTTAAGGGATTCTCTCTCTCTGCAATAAAAGCCTGCGAGGTAAAAGTTTGGAATTTGGAAAATGCTAAGTTCATTAGGAGATAACCAATGTTCTGTAAGCAAAGAACGTCCGTTTGATTTAGATCGCTCTGTAGAGCTGCCTCGATAAACTCAGTTTTATTTGAAAGGGATTGAACATTATGGTGAAGAATGTTTATTTTTTGCAAGTACCTACACGAATGTTTTTCTGCTGCATCTGACTGTAGTTGCTATATATTTACTCCATTTTTACCTCGAGTGCGTGGTCGAAGGTTGTAGTGTGTCCGGGCAGTGACAGGTTGTGAGGAAGATGGGGCATCAGATGAAGACGAATTGGTAGTGGGAATGGGAGAAACGGGAGTAGGTTCAGAGGAAGAGGCAACAGGGTTCGAAATAAGGGTGGGGGGTGGAGAACGTAAGGAAGGCGAAAGGGACGGATTTTTGGCAGGAGACTGCGTAGGACTGGAGTTGATGATGTATTGTGCAAGTTTGTTACCGACTGCATGTTTTCCAGCAAGGTTCATGTGAAGACCATGCCGGGTGAAGTGTTTTGCTGAGAGGAAATTCATTTCAAAAAGTGTGACATTTGTTTCTCTCAGCTGCAGTTTCAATTGTTGGTTTGCGTGCTTAATCTCGCTGCATAGTGTTGGTCTGTTGTACCAGAAGGGCAGAGTCGAGACTACAATGTTAGTATTTTGGGCGGCACATTGTAATTTGTTAACATGTTGTTCAGGTGTAAAGTTACCGCCCAAGTTAATGTCATTCTGCCCTCCTATGATAATGACTGTGTCCTGATTGGTCATTGTTTTCGTGTGGGTGTCCAATTCTGCAGTCACATCTGCAAACCTCCCGTTAGGTTTAAAAATAGATGAGACTGAGAAATTGGAGGGTAACTTCCTACTGAGAATGGAGGAAAGATGGCGGCCATGACTGTCAGCTAAAATAAGTACCTGTTTTTTAGGCTCAGTAGGAATGTCTTTGTTTTCAAGTGAGCTAGGATGCGCAGCTTTACGTGTTTTGGTTTTGACGCGCTTCCTAGCCTGTTTGCATTGGTTTGTGCATGTATTTGTCGATGGTAGAGAAGGGCGGTGAGGATCAGGAAGGCGAGGAAAATCTGTTTCATAATCTAAAACACTAAATTTGTTTTGAGTTGTGACTGGATGCGGTGTCTGTGTCTTTTGTACAGTCACGGGTGTACGGTTGGTATTATTCGTAGTGTTGCCGACTTGTACCCAACCGTCTGTGTAGAGAACGACCTCTTCCAACCTTCGGATATGTTGATCTAAATTATTGTTTACGTGTGTGAAGGCTTTCAGAAGGTCGGCTTTGAGGGTGTAGAGAGTAAAGAGAGTAGAACGAACAGTAGCCATGTCACGAATGCGTTTTAATGTACGTGATAAAAATTGAAATAAATACAAGAAAACCCAGATAAGAGCAACAAAAACCTAGCTTTGTATTTTAAAAGTGTTAAATTGATGTGTATTAAATAAATTAAAAATCAAGATTCAATACAAAAACTAGAAGGTATGCTACACACAATTCTAATGGAGCTAGTACTTACGAAATTTGGCAATGTTGCTACGTAGAATTTCGTCCACTTAAGCTGCAACTGTTTAATACAATCAGTAGATTATACTTTACCGTAATTAGATAAAAGATAATATCTGAAAGTCGTTGAAAGCGAATGACAGTCGATGGGGCGGAATGAGAACGAGTGAAGTTGGATGTCACGGGGTCGGTGAGACAATATCATGGGACGACTAGTTGAGGTGGCTCAGGGCTTCGATTGATGTTACTGCAGTACTGCAATGGAAGGTTCTAAGATTCGAGTCCTAACGGTGGCAGGATTTTGGACATACACTACATACAGCCACTTTCTGAAGGAGAATTCTAGCGGGCGGCTACTCTGATCGGTAGTTTTCCGTGGTTGCTGTAAGAGCTCGTCTTGGGTGGGGCAGTACACCACTAGTGGGAGATACCTGTTGAAGAAAAACCCCTAACTGACTTGTAGGTTGGCGGAGGAAGATCATAACCACATCCCGGGAAATCATGCAGTACACGTACGAGACAAATGACCGCTAGTGTGCGGGCGCGCGTGTTTCACACGCCCAGAAACACCAAAATTATGAATCATTCAATGTAGGGAGGCACACCTCTCTCATCATCAGGGCTAATTGATGGTTGGTTGTAAGTGCTTCGGGACGCGTCAACACAGTAAGACCACTAGTCCCGTAAGTGTAGTGCATGTTTCCCCCGATAAGTGGCTGTGATCTTCCCCCACTGAATGGCGAGATCGGGCGAGGGAAGGCTAGGTTTTTCCCTCAACTAGGTATTTCCCGCGGGGCACCGCCCCAGCCGGGACGAGCTCCAAACTCCCAACCGGTCTCGTGGCATGTGTGGTAGTGTGATTCATGTTGTAAGGGGAAAAGATAGGACAAGGAAGAGGTAGGAAAGAGCGCGCGCGGTCCGTGGCGTTAGGGTATAGTTCCGGCAATCGCCTAGTGTTGATCGGAGAAACCTCGGAAAACTACCGATCAGAGCAGCCGACCTTTAGAATTCTCCTACAGACAGCGACTGCTTTCAACCTAGCTGACATGCTAGTGTCAAAAATCCTGCGAATCCATCGGGACTCGAACTTACGTCCTTCCGGTCAGAAAACGGAGTTGGTTCCCGTGACATTAGTTTAAGCCCTGAGCTATCTCTCCCGATTGCGCATATTGAGGAAGGACCAGGTCTTCTACACAGACTGCAGAATATATTCTTCTACCAGATAACCTGTAAAATGTTTTGGAAGAATTATTCTCTCTACCGTGGTTTTATCTCGTATATTTTTGTATCAATAGATGAAAAAATAATTACACAATTGGTATCGGCGGTGTTTTGTACCGCACCACACAAAAAATTACATAACTCTAAAAACAAACCACTAGTGAAGCTCTCACTTTGTTTTAAGATACTAGCAATATATGATAGCTAAAAGTAAAATTTACTAGCAATACATAGCCGCCGATCCGGTTGCCAAGATCGCTAAGGCAGTAGTGACGTAGCCATCACGGACCGAAGGGTCGCGGGTTCTAATCACGCCTCGTGTATGAATGCGTTTCCTAATATTTAAAAGAAAAATATTTAAACAAATATATTTCTTTTAAAAATATTTTTTAAATTTATTTAAAATTAATTTTTTCTCAAATAAATTATTAATAACTAAATACTTATTTAATAATAAAATAATAAATAATAACAAATACTTAAATAATATTTTTTAAAACATTTCTTAAAAATATAAAATAACTTTTATAACAGAAATTCTAATTTTTTTTAAAAAATCATTTCATCGAACAATTTTTAAAATATATTTTTAATTATTTTAAATACTTTTTAAATATTGCAGTTGTGAAAGGTTATTGTCACGGTAATTTTTATATTTTATTAAAATAATTTTTAATATTTTTTAATTTCTGAGAAAATTATAAATATACCTAAAATATCTTTTAAATAAGTTTATTTAAATATTTTTAAAAATATTTTTAAAATATTTTTTGAAAAACTTTTTGAAATATTTTTTAAAATAACTATTTAAATATTTTTTAAAATAATTTTCAAAATATTTTTTAAATTATTATTTGAAATATTTATATTACGTTTTAAATATATTTTAAATATTTTTAAACAGTTTCAAAAAAATATACAAAAACAATTTTTTCTAATTTAAAAAAATTGTTTAAAACATTATTTAAAAAAATATTTATAATATTTTTTAAAATAATTTTTTCTTTTAAAAACAAGTGCCGTTACAAAATGTTTTTAATAATTAAAAAAAATATTTCATTAAAATAATTTTATTTAAAATTTAAAGAAATGTTTTAAGAAATAATTTAAAAATTATATTTAAAAATATATTAAAAAATATTTAAAAGGACAATTTCTACAAAAATTTATAAAAAGATTTAAAAATATATTTTAATATTTTTATTTTGTAAATTATTTGCAAATTTCTTTTATTAAAAAATTTCAAAAATATTTAAAAATATATTAGTCACATTTTAAAATATTTTCTATAATATTTAAAAAAATATTTCAGACATATATTTAAAAAACTATTTCAAACAATTTTAAAAAAGTTTAAAAAATATTTATAAAAAGACGCCAAAATAGTTTAAAAATTATATTTAGAACTTAAAAAAATATTTTATCGAAAAACATTAAAAAATGTTTATTTTTTAATTTTAAAAAATATCTTAAAAATTAAAAATATATTTAATATATTAAAATACATAATATAATTTAAATGAAATATTTTTTATTTTATTATTAAACATTTTAAAACCATTTTAAAAACAATTTAAAAATATTTGAAAAAAGTTTAAATAAAATTATTTTTTAATTGTAAAAATACATTTAAAAAATAATTTAAAACAAAAATATTTACTAAAAGTATTTACAAAAAATATTTAAAATAGTAAATATTAAAATAATTTTAAAATTTTCGAAAAAATATTTTATATAAAAGTATTTCAAAAATATTTCAAAAATATTTTTAAAAATAATTTCAAAAATAATTTGGAGAATTTTTCAAAATATTAAAAAATTCTAAATATTTGAAAAAATATATAAAATAGATTGTAATTGTAAAAAATATATTTAAAAAATAAATAAAAATGAATTTTTTACAATATGAAAAATAAATAAAAATGAAAATTTTTAATATTTAGAAAATTTATTTATATAAGATAAAAAAGTTAAAAAATATTTAATATAAATTTTTTTAAATATAAAAAAATTAAAAAAAAATTTAAATATATTTAAATCATATTTTTTAATTTAAGTTAGTTAAATGTAAATCAATAATGTATTTTTTAAATATATTTTAAACAATATTTTATAAAAATTAAAGAATTCATAGAAATATTTTTTTAAAAATATAATTATTTAATTGTAAAAAATATATTTAAAAAATTTAAAACATCATAAAAAATATTTACAAAACTTTTTTAAAAGACAAAAAACTCTTTAAAATATATATATATATATATATATATATATATATATATATATATATATATATATATTTGTACTATATATAACTGTATATATAACTATATATAACTATATATATAACTTTGTATATATAACTGTACTATATATATATATACATACTTATTAAATAAATGCTTATATATTATAAAATATATATTATACCAACCTCGTAAAAAAACTATAATTTATTATACAAAGCATGGTTGGTAAATGCTATTGATTTTTATTGTTATTAGATTTTGATTATTATTTATCGTTATCACCGATAATTTTTCCTTTTTTGCTAGAAAAAAAGGAAAAATTAGGTATAGTATTAATAATATTAGTCTTATTAATGACTGTTATTTATTTGTAATTATTTTATTATTTTTTTTGAAAGAGACGTTGAATAGTTTGGCTGGCTGTTCATGTTTCTGGAATGTTATTTGTTAATTGATGGGATTTCTGGAATGTTACAACACTAATTACTGAAACCCTTGCACGACCAGTGCGTTCTTCGCTCTTCATACTTATTAAATAAATGCTTATATATTATAAAATATATATTATACCAACCTCGTAAAAAAACTATAATTTATTATACAAAGCATGGTTGGTAAATGCTATTGATTTTTATTGTTATTAGATTTTGATTATTATTTATCGTTATCACCGATAATTTTTCCTTTTTTGCTAGAAAAAAAGGAAAAATTAGGTATAGTATTAATAATATTAGTCTTATTAATGACTGTTATTTATTTGTAATTATTTTATTATTTTTTTTGAAAGAGACGTTGAATAGTTTGGCTGGCTGTTCATGTTTCTGGAATGTTATTTGTTAATTGATGGGATTTCTGGAATGTTACAACACTAATTACTGAAACCCTTGCACGACCAGTGCGTTCTTCGCTCTTCACCCCCTTTAAAGCCTATGGATCAACCCTTTTGGCAACCCCTGATAAGTATTATGATTTGGTAATACGTAAAAGTCTAATCGTACCAATTAATACCAATAATTAATACCAATTTTTTCATTAAATACAATTTGTAGCTGATAATAACCCCAGTCAATAATACATTTAAGTAAAATCAAATAAAATTGTATTTAATTGATCAATGTTCATTTCCAAACAATCTTCACAATGTTGATTGTACACATACAGAACCAAATAGGAAAAATAAGGTTGTGAAAAATTGTAGTTAAAACGAATAGCGTATTACCCATTAGGGATTTTGTGGAAAATGACTTTCTAGCATTCCGAAAAAGAGGACTTATTTATGCTATTGTAACCTAAAGTTAATTACATTTAAATCAATGCAGTTACTGAAGTAAATCTGTCATTTACTTATTTCGTGACGTGTGATTACACCGTCACGCATCCTTGGGAATATCTCAATTTATGGATAAACTTCCCTATCGGTAGTGGGTTCGTCTTTGCTAAACTACTGATCAATTAACAAGCCAAAACACTTTTACAGTTTTAAATAACAAATAACATGTATTCTAATGAATGAAAATCACTGTACAAATGAAATTCACAGATCCTCCTATGTTCTCACTTTTCGTAAAATTATGGTAGCTAGTTCCCTACCTAAACTGCAGTTTTCACTAAAGTGATAATAACTCTGATCCCCGTTTACAAAAAAAAGCAATAAATACATATTTACATTTCACAAAAAATATCACACATGAGACACACAAATCATAGTTCAAATATTCATCCTGCAAAAGAAAATACATACACACAATACTCGAAATTCACTACTACCTTTTAAATCACTAATTACGTTACACTTAATAGTCACATTTGACCTTCGGCTTCTACATAGCCTTTCAACACAAAATTTTGTTTCATAACGTCTCTTAAATGATTTGAATCAATTACATCTGACTCTAAATAAATAATTCTGTACAAAACAACTTCTATCATAAACATAAGGATTACTCTAATCTGATTCCTCTTACGACTGTCGAAAAGAAATAAAATCACTGGCTAGCAAGACCAATGTTCTAAGAAACTTGCCCGATCAACGTCTGTTATTGACGGAAGCTCACATTACAACGTTTTGGCTAGTATAATTATAATCCTATCTCAGAAGTTTTTTCCAGACTGAAATTTAATGAGTGTTCTTTCTGTTTTTTATGTGACTCACGACCGGCGAATTCCTCAAGTTGGTCCCACGCTGTGTAGCTGGCCGTCGCGCGACACTCGCGCCTCAAGGTCGTCGTTCTTCTGCAAGGTCCGTGCGTTGCCTGTCGCGTCGAAATTGGAGTATTTCCGAACGCCGTCTCCTCGTCGTTCAGCGAATATTCACCACAGCTTTCGCAGAGGCGATGGTCGCATCAGAATGCGAGTCCGAAACGCCAAGTTATGACTTCGTAATAGCAAAAGTCAAGCTAGTTGTTGCATAATCCGTACTCCTCATAATTCTCAAAATTCCATAATAGGATTTCCAAAGTGAAATTTCAAAAATAAGAATAAAAAAAATATATGAAAGCTGTAACAAAGAAAAAACATGTCCTATGTTACAATAGTCCTCCTTTCTAGCAACAAGAATGCAGCAACGTGGTTTTACAGATTCATTTCGATCTATTACCGCCGTCGTTCTTTCATTCATTGCATTCTTGTTTAATATTCATTTACTAATTCCATGTAATCTCACGACATTCACAGTACATAAATCCATGAAAAGTGTTCAGTCATTTACCTTTTATTAAAGCTTTTGTGTTCCGTTATCTTCCGCGTGTCCCTCGTCGACTATGTGGTGTACTTGTAGGCAACCGTTCACCTCGGCGTCTCAAACCAGAAAGAGAGCGAGCTCTTTTGACGCAAGTTCACGCCACGTCCGTATTTCCACAAAAGTTTCCTGATTGGCTATGGTCTGAGTGCGTTCAGAAATCCTTTTCTGACTTACGCCATCTCTTCGCCACTATAGAAACTACGTGTAGGGCCTAATGTCGTGTATTATTGCTTCTATTTTCCGTTGGTCATAAATGTGACCGAATACAAGCGGTTACACTATTAAGTAGGAAGTACTGGCATAATTTTCATTACTCTATGGTTTTTGTTTGCTGACCGAAGAAAATCCATTACCAAAACATAATCAAGGTAAGCTCTCATTGTATGTTTACCTGTGTACTTTATTTAAATCTTCCGCATCAGCCATTTTCAGACAACTAATCAAGGATCGTAATTTTCTTCTGGTTTCGAATAAAGGTAAAGAATATGGCCTGTCAGGAAGAGTTTCTCTGTCGAAATTCGCCGTTTTCCGGCGCACGATTACAGAACTTTCTCTTCCTAAGAGAAAGAAAACCCTTTTTCTCAATAACGGCTCCAAATTTTGTTTTTCATTTTTCCCCAAGGAGAGACTTCCTCGTAGACAAGAGAAACTTAAAAGAATGGTGCAGGTCTCCGTGTCGTTGAACTCTGAATTTTTTAAAACTGCCAATGTTAGAAATATTGTGACAAAGTATGTGCTGTTTTAGCACTACTACTTTCTGTCAAAAAATTACCGATTTCCACGATTAGCATACTTTCAGTTTCGGTTCACGATTACAATACATTCCTTTCTTGCGAAATAAGGCGATGAAGGAAAAAATTTCGGGAAGCATTCTATGATGATGGTCTTATTAAAATTTGTGAATTTTAGAGACGACAAGCTGATTATAAAAATTGTTAAGTAACGTATTTAAATATGTTTCTTTAACGATTGATCTTTCAGTCTGTAAATGAGTGGAGCTCTCTGATTTGATATTGTGATGAAGTTTAGATGAATGCAATACGCAAATGAGCACAAAGGAAAACAATAAACGAGTAAATGGTAATAATATCGAAATAATGTTATGATCCATGACTTTTTGGTGAAAATGCTAGTTCTGAATATCAATTTTGTTTTTTTCACAAACACGTTAATTTCAAACCGAAGACGATGAATTGAGACAAAAAAGTATTACCCTGTATACGTATAACTCTGTTGCAAATTTCTTATGATTATATTTTCCAGACATATAGTTTCCTTTCCTTAAAAGTGTATCAACTACATTTTTCATAAATATAGAACTTATCAGAAAGTGTAAATAAAACATAATCTCTTTTTACTCTACACGTAATTTAAGGAAACTTTCTCTCATACTTGTTTGTGATGTGTGTCACGTTTGCGCTTGTGCCATGTGTGCAATAATTAAGTACCTTCTAGTTCCATGTTTCCTGACTGTTTATTTGTCTGTCCGACGTTAACGCTAGCGCCTAGACCATTCTCACGATTTTCTCCAAAATTAATATTTCCCATTGGATTTAAAGAAAGACGAGGCAAGTTTGCGAGTTTGAAACGGGTGTGTTGATTTTTGGGGTATTTGACACGAAGCCTCAATTACATTTTCAAAATTTTCTCTAAAATGGCTCCAAATGTTTTGATCCGTCCATCCGTTTGTCTTTCATTGTAGTCAACACTAGAGCCTAATTTTCGGCATTTGTCTCACAAATTGACTTTCGAATAATTGCCGTTTTTTGCCACATTGAAATATTTTCTCTTCCCAATGTAGTATGCCGGTACAGGAAAAAGTATAAATATAAGTTTGCAGATTACAGTAGGGGTGGATGTAGCCGCAAAAGCAACCGGCAACACTTACTCGTATTGCACTGCACTACACTCTCACTCCTCTACACTTACGCATTACTTGGAGACAATGCGTTTTAGATTTTCGTGTCTCCGGAGGAACACATGTTGTCTCTTATGCTATTATCTACACTACGCCATATTTTTGGATGTTCCATTAGATTTTGGGGGTACCCTCAGTAGTACCAACCGTTCTTAGTAAGAGTTATCAGAAACATTCGAAATTGTGTACCAGTACGTAGCTGTTTTCTATTGAAAATTTCAATTTCAAAATAATTATTTACGATATGAGGAATGATCGCAAGCGGCCACGTAGTTGTCCTTATTGCATTTAGTATTTGAGAGCGAATCCACACCGAGAGCATTAGTGCCGAACTAATGAGAAACGAAAGCTGGTACTTAAGTCGGTCATCAAAAGTGTTACAAGTGTTTTTGAAGTTAAGGTTATTACAAAATTGCAAATATCTACCTCATAATACGTGCTCACACGACTTGATGAAAGCATTACCAATCACCTAACGTGCCCGCATACTTTGCGTCTTGTGAATGCGAAATGAGATTTACTAATAAAGTGGAGATTGTGTAAATTTCAGATTCAAAATTCTGTCGAAATGTATAAATCATTGACGGCGACGGCAGTGATGTTAATAATATAGGTAGCAATATAATACCTTTATTCTTCAGAATTAATTATTTATTTATTACGGACAATCTAAATTTAACACTATATATAAGTATCCTGTTGTTTTCATAACCTTAGATAATGTGTCCAGATCTTACTATATGATTCGAATTTCAGGTATGCTGCGATAATTAAAACACGGGAATATAAATTCATATCAATTAGTTGCAAATCTACTACTGTTTGATACACAAACATAATATCGTGAGCAAGCCTAAAGTTCCACCAATTAGGCATACTTTGGGGTATGCCATTATTTATTTAATTACAAATTACAGTTCTTACTACTCAATGAAATTTCGTTATAGGCATATACCGGTACAGTACGTCTTTCTGTGCTAATAGAGACACTCAAATAACAATCTGTTGTGAACACATACCAGTACTGCATTTTCTTCACGCTACATATAAAATTATGTGATCCGATCATATTTATTTTAGAAAAAATAGTTACCATGAATTCTGTCCCAATTCTCGCAGAAAAATGTCCATTTACAGTACGCTATCCGAAACGAAATTAAATATAATTTAATGAATTGAAATAAAACGAGAAAGAAGCAGTTAAAAATGAAAAGAAAAGATAGCAATTACCGAAATTATTCCGCATAAACTCTTTAGCCCTCCGAGGAAGCCCCGAGAAATTAAAAAAACACGTCATTTGGGAGTTGGATTTATAAATAAGCTCCAAGATAGCGATATGAAGTTTCAAATCGAGCTGTACGATGCTTAGGCAGAATAAGTGCTAAGTGCACTATCCAAAGCTCTAAAGTTTTCTGCCTCTTGAGTCACATGACTCAAGAGGCGCAGAACACACGGAATATCCTAAATAGGTGTTTACAGCGAGTTCGATCCCAGCAGAAGTTTGCACTTCTACGATAACGCACACTGTCAGAAATTACTTTAAATTTAATGTACGACTGTAAATTAATATTAATGTACCTTGCACATTAAAGGATGATTACTGTACTTGTACATTAAATTGAATGCATAAAGTAAAATCAATGAAGATTTAATATACGACGGTACATGAAAATCAATGTACCTTGTTCAGTAAGGGAATGTTAACGTATTCTGAATTTAATGCTTAAATTAAAAGCAATGTAAATTCAATGTACATCAGTACATGAAACTTAGTACTTTTACATTCGTCATTAAATTTAATGACTAAATTAAAATTCATCCAGATTTCATATATAATTACGGAACACATAGAACATAGTGTTTAAAAACTTAAAAGTATTTTCTTTCACTATTTAAACTAACCTATAATAAATTTAAAATATACTTTTTGTTTGAGCTTCATATTTTACTATGTACAATAATTTATCATTTTTCTGCAATACCATTTAGTTTAATGATTTGAACATACAATATTCCCAGTCGTGTTGCGTTTGCCAGCTGCCGGCTGCTGTCTGGGTTTATTTTAGATGGGGGATTAGAAAATTCCGAACGCTTCCTGTTCCTTGCAGGCAAGACAAAGGGTGACGGTCTATTTCAGGTACTCAAAGTGTTTGGCATTCATTCGTATTATGAAACGTTGCAGTCGTGTTCTTACGTGGTAGTCTTTCCTAAAACGTGTGTAAAATAAAAAAAGACGTCATTACTTTTTGATATGAAAACGCGTGAAACGTATTGTTATGAACGAAATGTTATTCCTCACTTTCTGGTCTCATCACAGCAGTTTCCCAGAGCGGTAGGTGGTTAACATCAAGAGAAGCTGAAGTAATTCAGGAATATTGGATTTGTGAAGGTGAAGTCTAATTATTAATTATTAATTTTATTTTCATGAAATGTGAAATTGGGTAATCTCTACCTATTGATGTATATGTGCTGCAGATTGAAAGTGACTGTTTAAATATAACAATGGGCCAAAAAAATTAAGACAAAAACTGAAGTTCAGGAAATGAGTGTTACATAGTAAGTTCAAAATAAATAGCTGCGATCCTGAAACAAGTTCTAGTAATTTGTAAAGACGTTATTGAGGATGTGATAATATTATTTGTGTTATATTATAAGGTAATGCTGTATAAATATTATTAATTAACAATAAAATTATTACTTTCAGGGAAATTATGAAAATAAATCCAACGGAAGGAGACAAAAGACCATAAAAAGGTGGAAAAAATTTGATTCTGCAGTTTTTAAATTAGCAAAAAATATGGATGAAATAAATGAAGAGTATATTGTAATAAGTTGTGAATTTTTCATTTCTGAAGTGCTGATAGATTTGTAGTTTTGAACAAAAAGTTTTATTTACTAAAATATGTATAATATGTATTCATTCTTCCATATTCCTTAAATAATTTGTTGGTAAAATTAATTCCATAATATTTGGTATACAAGTTAATGGTTATTATACACCAAGGACATTATAAGGGTTCTAATAGTATTAGCAATAAAAAGGATTTATGTCACCCATGATCTTTTGAACTTAACGCCCGTGGCACCTATATTTAATTTTTACCTAATTTTAATGATTCAGGATTACTGCTGTACTAATTAACTACATGTTATCTTGACTCCATTTGTCCTCTAAATTACAATTCATCATTTCATTATTCAATACGTATTCTGCAAAATTTCAATTAACTCCCGAATTCATACGAAGGTAAGTTGGAGTTGTATTACTATTGCGAATTATTGAAAGACACGTGTTATGTTCAGAAAAAACACTCACTTTCCAAACAACAAGTCTATTTACACAGTAACGGAAATATTTACAAGAAAACGGAAATATTTACAATAGCGATCAGAGAATCCTTTTGCCTAATGCGCACTCTAACAAAACAACAATTACTCCTATCTACGTTTCCCGCTCAGTCTGCTCCGTCTCTGGCGGCGCTGCCTTATCAAGCAGCCGGCGCCGTAGCCTCGCTTCAGGGCCACCGGCTCGCCGGCTAGCTGCTTATTTGTCATTGGCCGGGCGTCTTCTCCGGTCTGATGCCCAGCCGTCACCCGCCGCCGCTGCCGCCTCGCGCCGCTTTAGGCGCGCTCTTCAACTTTGTCGAACAGCCGCAACACCACGAAATTTGTAAATATGTAACATCATCTGTACTGGTTGCCTCGTCGTTTTAGGAGTAGAAGAATTTGCACTTGAAGGAGAAGTAGAGAGCACACTGTCAGAAATTTCTGCATTACTTTTACTATAAAAGTATATGATAGTAATTATCATGTTCGTAAATTAAATTAAATGCATACTGCAGTAAATTTAACGTACATAGGTACATTAAATTGAATGTTAATGTACAGTTAGTTTAATGTTCATGTACAGTAAATTCAATGTACATGCGTACATTAAATTTAATTGTACACGTACATTAAATTTAATGCACACGTGCATTAAATTTAATTTACGTACATAATAATTACGTTCATGTGCTTTTACATTAAAAGTAATGTAGAAATTTCTGACTGCACGCTCACACACGTGTTGCAACACGAGAAGACAAAAAATGACAGACAAAAATGTGTTTGGACTGTGCTTTCCCATTCACTGTACAATCCGGATTCTGTGTGTTGATGTAAGAATTTGAATTGATGGTATAACATTATGTAACATTATGTTATGCCTTTATGTATAACATCAACATGAATGACACCATCAATGTCCAAAAAGACAATGATCAGCTGGTCAGGACTCGTCGCTGTGGCGGGATGCCCGGAGCGTGACAAATCATGGAGTTTGTATTCTTCACTTTCCGATGTCCTAACTCGTTTAGCCAAATTTTTAATGGTACTCCTGTTGACAGTAGAGTTGCCATACACTGCACACAAGCAGGAGGTTGTTGGAGAGACTAACGTTGGAAATACGAAACTTTGATGGGTTAACAACTACAACTTTCTACCATTACTATTGGATGAACGGGAAAAAGTGGGGCATTACTTTCTGTCCGAACCTCGTAATTTGCAATATTAATACAATGATCTCAGTTGCAAGTACGCAGCCTTCACTTGACCATTATATGATAATCACATCCCCAGCAATTGTCCAGCCAAAACCCCAAGTCTCACCAATTTTCTTCATGGGTGATTGATTGACACTCAGTGACACACAGTGGTGGTAGTAATAGTGGTAATAATAGTGGTAGTGGTAGTGATTGTGGTAGTAGTGGTAGTAGCGGGAGTGGTAGTAGTGGTAGTAGCGGTAGTGGCAACGGTAGGGGAAGCGGTAGGAGCGGCAACGGCAGCGGTAGGAGCGGTAGGAGCGGTAGGAGCGGTAGGAGCGGTAGGAGCGGTAGGAGCGGTAGGAGCGGTAGGAACGGTAGGAGTGGTAGGAGTGGTAGGAGCGGTAGGAGCGGCAGGAGCGGCAGCGGCAGCGGCAGCGGTAGCGGTAGGAGCGGCAGCGGTAGGAGCGACAGTGGTAGGAGCGACAGTGGTAGGAGCGGCAGCAGTAGGAGCGGCAGGAGCGGCAGCGGCAGCGGCAGCGGTAGCGGTAGGAGCGGCAGCGGTAGGAGCGGCAGGAACGGCAGCGGCAGCGGCAGCGGTAGCAGTAGGAGCGGCAGCGGCAGGAGAAGTAGCAGCAGGAGCAGCCTCTGGAACAGTGTTGCCAGATCCTGCAATTTCCGCATTTTCTTCCGCTTATTTAAGGCCCAATCCACAATTCGCATCAATATGCACAAATTTCGCAATTTTTCTTCGACGATTAAAAAACATCTATTTATTTTACAATTATATTTTTAGATGTTTTTGCCTTTTATTTTCTTACTTTGAATGAAAGAAACGAAAATAATAAACAGCATTGGCTAATGAAATCGTCAAGGTAGTTCAACTTCAACTGTCATGTCAAGCATGAAGCTCATTTCGGTTTCGTTGTGTTTATGTGGAAAATTCCGCATTTGCACAGTTCCTATTTTTCATTCCCTCATTCGGCCTCTGGCAACACTACTCTGGAACAACAGCGCTTGAACGCTAAATCGCATTTTTGAATCTGTATTGTTAAATAACTCCTAAACGAAGCGTTTTAGAGCCTTAAAAACTAAAATTTTAAGGAGAGATATTCTTAAACATTCTATTACATTTCGACGCTTCTTGATTTTATCCCCCTGTTCAGAGCTTATAGAATATGTAACTGTAAGTGAAATTAAACTATTTACGTGAATTCTACACGATTAAATCACTCGGGTGTACCTCTCTGTTCGGTAATAATGTTAAATGAGAATATTTTGTATTGACAATGGTGTATTTTATTATTATCAATTACAAGGAGCCATATAGAACATGTGACGGGGGTTAAGAAGGTCTTGAAGAAAAATATATATTACAGGCTTAATATGGAAATGGCAAAATAGGGAAGAGGGTAGGGTTTAACTTGCGAGAGTTCTCGCACAGGTACACGCTAGTTGGTAGTAAATACAGTAGTAAAATATGATACCGATATCAAAACACCTGATCTTGTCTGTATGAGGACATACTAGAGATAGTGAAGTGTAAATAGAGATAGTGAGGACATATTATGAAATAAACAAATTTTAAATACTTGTATACAGACACGTGTATATTACAATAATACACCGTTTAACATATGATGGAAAGTGGTTGAACTGGCAAGTTTTGACCCTAAACTTTGGGTCATCAAACACAAATAACAATTCCTTCAACTTGTTGCATGAGTTGCAAAGTTTCAGTTTTTTATTTCACAATACAAACTTAATACTACAGTATAATAATAGGAACAAAATTAAGTTAAATTGCTGAGTTATTTTCTCCCATGCAGCTTTTTTTGTTGTTAGAAACTATATCAGACGCTCTATTTTCCACCAAATTTTTATTCAACTAAAACAATTCTCGAAGAATGTTATTCTCTTAGACACAATAATTTCTGCCTTTAGGCATAATTATACTACTTGAAAAGGATAAGGAAATATTACACTGATTTTACACATGATCTCTTTTAGAAATCGATAACAGAAAATAAAAAAATATTGCATTGAACTTCACAAAAATTACATTCATGAATAGCTTGTGTAGTAAACTTACTTGAAACAATGAGGTAAGTTGAGGAAGAAAAACAAGATAAAGCAATACACGGACACGAAATAACTGCGACAATAAGAAAAAGCATTTTATAAAGATAAAAGATAAATTTATTTGAACTGCAATGGGGTGTCACCCGGAAGCAGTTAATTACATAACTAAGATAATAAATGTCATGCAAATAATATAGCTGAACTAAGTGTTTATACAATGAAGACCGCACTGTACTGTCCTTCGCTTCACTTCACGTAACTGCTACACTAAAACATTTCCTTCATTATTTCTCTGCTCTACCCTGCACGACATCTCACTTCACTGTATAGAGTACATGCTATATAGTAGTACTAACTAACAAATAATAATCATAAATGGCCTGTGTAATAAACTTCTTTAAAAAATGAGGTAATTCGAGGAAGAAAAACAAAATAAAGCAGTACACGGACACTAAATAACTGCAAAAATAAGGGAAAACATTATATGATAAGACTAACTCACAAATAATAATTAGAACTGGCTTGTGTAATAAACTTTCTAGAAACAATAAGGTAAGTTGAAGATGAAATATAAAATAATCTCCGTTTCTAGTTCACAGGCAATATCTGCAAAAAGAAGGAAAAGCACGAGCGATAGCACGTTCTCACAATAATCATAAATGGCTTGTGCAATAAACTTACTAGAAACAATGAGGCAAGATGAGGAAGAAAAATTAAAAATATACTCCAATATATACACAAGAAATATCTGCAAAAAAAGAGAAGACATAATGATCGCACTATTTCACAAAAGCAACTCATGAACAATAACATTATTCACTAGACGAAATTATTGTAAAATAGTTTTAGTGGCTATACTTTAAACCATTGTATATAATTTACTTACCTCGAAGAAAGTAAACATTTCTATTTACTTGGAAGAAGCACCACACACGTAAGGTTTTGCTGCGGACACATCACTCCAGCGCGTAAACACAACAAATGAGAGACACGTGGTCGCAGCGCGCGTTGTTAACTCGACGTTCGTGTGTTCATCCCCCTGTCAAATTGGACGCTCATTGTACAAAATGAAGTGTGTATAAACTCTGTTGCCAAGAACTTCGAAAGAGCTGCCACCTATTTCATGTTGCGACATTTCCCTTTCGCTTAAGGGAACACTCATTCCGCGGTCGTAAGGAACGTCTATGAAATACGAGCTACTAAAAGTGAGCACTGACGTTGAAAAAGCACTCATCACTTAAGAGTTCTTATTCCTTAAGTGTCGACTATGAATTCGGCCCTTAATGTCTGCCACTGGAGGGGGTTTACCCTCACCAAGCACTGCACTGCGCCGTGGATTTTCCCACAAGGCCGGCAACGCGTTTGGCGTTTGCAATTCCGTGCCACACATCCGAAATTCAGGCAATTGTGCCATTGCGTGGACCCGGGCTGGCCGATACACCTTCCCGCGTACGCAAAGCCCACGAATTGCCAATTCCTCTGGGAGCCAATGCCCGCCCGTTGGCTGGTCATCCGCTCCAACGTTTTGACATAAACCCCTAAGACCGAGAGTCATGTCGTGGAATGCCCTGAAGTACAAACTGTAATACTTGAACGTAGCCTGTTGAGCATGTACGGATGTGCGTATAGTTTCGTGAGCATGTACGGATGTACATGCTCGTATAGTTCTTGGCAGATCTCTCTTCCAGAGCAGCAAGCGTATACCAATGAGTCGCAATGAACTCCCTGCGTCACCGGACAACTCGGTGGTGTTTACGACGTCGCTGCAGACGGTGGCATATTTTTTTCCGGCGTAGCCGAAGGTCGGTTTGATATTTGTTGTTTTCAGTTTGCACGCTGTTGCGTTTTACTGATTGGTGTTTGGTTGTTGCAGTAGGTTCGAGACGGACCTTAGTCGTTTGCCGAAAGCCGGCGTTTGGATAATTTTTTTGTCAGTTACGACAAAGTCAGTTTAAATTTAAAGGGATCACTTGCAATATGCTCTCAGTTGATCTGAGAAAAGTGCTTGTTTCGTGTTTTTGTTGTAAGAACATATCTTTGGAATTGCTTCTACGTCCTTGGATTGGAAGGTCTGATATGCTTTGTTAAAAGATAGGCGTCTCAGGCACAATATCGATTCGGAGGGTGCGCTATGACACGTAGAACTCGGTTCTGAACGAGGTTAAGTGTGTCCTTGTATTTATTCGCTGTGGTACACCAGGTCGCCGCAGCGTAGGTGGCCACTGTCCGACAGCATGTTTTGTACTGCGCGAAGCGAAGATCCAAGGGAAGTGAGGGATCTTTAAGAAGAGGGTGTGAGTAAGAGTACTCTGTTTGGAAGTTTTGATCGAATCCGTCTGACATGAAGATGCCAGCGCATTCCTCGATCAAATGTGACGCCGTAAGTGGCTGAAGGCGCCCACTTCAGTTTCTGAGAGTCTAGTGTAATCTGTTTGGTATGTGTGTTTTGTGTTTTTGTGTACTAGGCGTGTGTAGCAGATGGCGTATGACTTTTCCGCTGAGAAAATCAAATGGTTTTGTTCTACCCACTTCTGCGTCAGTTTCATTTGCTGTTGTGGTGTTTTAATGTTTGTAGTCTTGGTTTATTCATCTCGCTGGGACAGGGATGTCGTCCGCTTAGAGGAATAGTCTTATTCGTGGTATCTGTGCATGTCGTTTACATAGAGCGAGAATTGTAGCGGGGAGAGCAGAGGGCCCTAAGGAACACCAGCAAAAATATCGCGCTTTGAGAATCTCCTTTTTCTCACTTTTACCACGAACGTGCGGTTCGCGCGGAAAAACGTAATCATTTCTGTTACATCTTGGAGGAGGCAGCGCCTGACTAGAGATTAGTGTTCTGTGTGGCACTTTATCGAAGGCATGTATCATGTCGTGGTAGACGACTGGCACATCCTGTGAGAGTATGAGATCTGCTGAAGTCTGTTGAGACGTACATAGTGCCAGTAGCGAGGCTGAATGACCCTGTCAGAAAGCAAATTGTTCTTCGCGTATGATGTTTCGCGAGGCAACAATCGATTGACTTCGTGCGAGGAGTAGCCTCTCAAATCAGCTTTTTCCCACGATAGGGAGAAGGCTGATTGGCATGTAGCTCGTTGCGAGAGTAAGGTCTTTACCGGGTTTCGGAAACATGAAAATACTAGTGTGTTTCCAGATTTCTGGATTCCTCAGTGTGGTGCAGCTATTGCAAAGGCGCCTGAGTTCCGAGCTGATGACCGACAAAGTCTACTTGAGAATTGGAGGGCCGATTTGATTAGAGCCCGGTGCCTCGCGACTAAGCAAACTTGTGATTGTTTTTGCAATTTCTTCGACAGTGTAGTGTGTGAGTGGGGTTTTGGTGTCCTCTGCATTTTCCTCGTCTTCTCTTTGTGAGGTGTAGTTTTTAAACCTTTCTTCAAACATATCGGTGAAGAATTCCGTTTTAGCTTGGTCGGAGAAACGTTATGTTGGCTAGCCTTGCGCATTGTTGGGTCCGCGAATGGCTGTGTTAGTGTTTGGTACAGATCTGAGGTCTTTTGGAATTTGAAAAGGCCGGTACGTGAGTGATCGGTGCCTATTTCTCTAATGCGCTTTTCCCACTGGGCTGCGTGGTGGTTTGTGAGCGCCGTTTTTCACATCCGCGTAGATCTGTTCTGGGCGCAGGGCATCTGAACTGCTGCCAGAGCCGTCTAGCCTTTCATAAGGAGGGAAACATAAGCTTGCGTAAGGTTAGTGAAGATACAAGAAATTCTTTTTACTTTCTCGTATGCGTATATGTGTGTATACTAGCATCTCCGCGTACGTGCCTCCTGCGTCACTACCCAGCGGCCTGAATTGGGAAGGAATAAAGAGAGGGGTATGGTTTAGGACACTAGACAGGGGTTGGACTAGCCCTTGTGAAGCAGTAAAACTCGTTTTGTTGGAACTAATTTCACATGAGATTCGACGGGAATCGAACCCGGACCTCAGTGGTGAAAGGCTAGCGCTTCGCTATGTGCCACGAACGCGCCGGGTTTGAGTCTGCAAACTTGGGTACGATAGTGCGATACGTTAAACGTTATACCATTGAAATGCCGACCCCTTTTAATATTTCATCAATACAGTTGGGAATCCCTGATTTAGTAACGACCAGAGACAGGCAGACAGACGGATAGAAGGACAGACTTTTGCCATCAATCGATTTTTTGGGATCGAGGAGCGACAAAACGTTTCTTTGTGGGTTCAATCTGGCTACACAACGTGTTAGAGGAAGTAATTTATTACTTATGCATAAAGGAACAAGTTTATCCACTTTTCATTATCAGGGCCCGGGAATAATTTTTTTCTGTCGAAAAATAGCCGATATCCGGCGCGCGATTACAATACTTTCTCTTTTTAAGAAGTAAAGTGAACGTTTCAAACGGGCAGTTCTTTGGGTTCGGGTCTTGATTATGAAGTTTGGAGAAAATCCTGAGTATGGTTTATGGGCTACTGTTGATCCGGAACAAATAGACAGACTCTTTTTAGAGAAAAATATCACACTATTGGAGCATCAGTTGTATCTTCGTCAAAATCGCGTCACGAAATTTTTGGTTTACATAATATTTTTCTGTACTAGGTATTCAAGAAAGTAATGCCTAACTAAACGTTCCATATTTTGGTATTTGCACTCAGTGGTATTTCCGCAACAGAATAAGTTTTTCTCCGTAGCATTAATAGCAGTGAATATAGTGATTAAAATTGTATTGCTTAAATGTTTCTTTGCAAATTATTGTCTTACTGAAATTTGAGCACACTTCATAACTATTATTGTAGTAATTATCGATTCGTGAATATATTTGCTCTTCTTCAATAAGTATCCTTATTCTTATGCACAAGTTGAGTGCATACGTTTAAGTTTGTTTACAAGAATGCAGAAAGTTTAAACACTGACATAACATCGTGTTTATCCTCTCTCTGGACCAAATTATTTTGTCGCGGGATAGGTCGTCTGGAATGTCGATCATGGCACCCGCATTCCCGGGCCTGAGACCCGACCTCGTCCTTGCATCGCCCTCATAATGGTAGAGACCGTCACTAATTAGCGTTCTTCCTCTATCATACCTCCTCAGTGTAAATACCTAGGGGTACACTTGGGACAAAAGACTTACCTAGAAACTTCATATCAATGCAGTCATAGATCAAACAACTAGTGTGCAATACTAGCACAAGTTTCTCGCAGTTTTTGTAAGTTTTGTAATTTTCGAAGGTTCAGAGAGTTCAACATAAATAAGATTTGAAATATTTTAATGCGTTCTTTGCTGTATCCTTGCCAAAAAATAAAGGAATCATGTGTGTCTTTGATGAAAGACTAATGTTCCACTTTTTTGTTTTAATTTTCGAAAATAAAACACTTTTTTGTTTTAAATTTTGGTACATTTTTTGTTTTAATCTTCGAAAAAAAAACAGACTGTTCGCCGAAAATGAGACCTACACCATTTGTTTAAGTGTCCTTTCCGATAAGCGTCTCTATCTGATAAAAAATTGGGGCCGTTTTGGGAAAATGATTCTTTAGATAATTGTTCATATTTCAGGTAAAAATACGCGAAAAGTACTCATAATTATGAAAAATAGTGCATGAACTTATTTAACGATCTACCTTTCAATAACAGATTTTTTAAAGGAAAAAGTCTTGATCGCCAATATTGTAGTTGAAGTCCGCTGAAACCATTGTAAACTTTTGCAAAACTTTTGAAACTTTTGAAATTCAGAGATTTCAATTGTGGCAATTTGAAGCGTTTTTTGCTCACTCCCAGGAAACAAATGATATTAAAAAATATGGCGCTTCTTTTGAGAAAATTTTGAAAAGTTGCTAAGTCTTCTTGTAAAGTACCTTAAAAAATTAAAATATACGTATTAAATAGTAAGGAATTGAATTCGATCAGATCAATCGAGATTTTGGACAAAATCTGAACGGTAGGCACTAGCTTACCACAGACGGACAGATGGCTGGACAGATGGACAGACGATTTGCCGTCGACGTAAATTTCCCTCCATTCGGTATCAAGGACCCACAAAACGTATATTGAGGCTACATCACATGTTAGAGGAAGTAACGTACAACTATAGGAAAAATATTTATCAACTTTTTTGATGTCGCCCCCTCCCCCTAATAAGAGGTTTTCTCGGCCCATTCCTTTTCAGCATTACAATAGTAATACGCTCTGGAATACGTGAGTACATAGTATGGAGAGAGTACTGGTATTGTAACATCTGGTTCTAGCAATAATTGTGAAACTTGGTTCCTCAACATTTTGGGAGAATTGATCATTAATATCGGAAATTTTAGCACAATCAATAGGGGTCCTTTTCCGCTCAAAGATTGTTTCCACAGAAGAAATGTTTTTTGGAATTAACAAGACTTTGAACCTCGAGCTGTTCAAATTTAAAGACATTTGCTTGGTGGTGATTACATGAAAGAAAGAAACTAGTGGTGTTATATCAGATAGATAGATAATTTATTTATTTTGCTTTGGGCATTGAGCCCGGTGGTAAATTCTTTATACTTATTATACATCTAATATCATAATATAATAATGAATACTAAAATACATACAATTCAATACACAGTACAAAATTATTTCATTTAAGGCATGCCTACTAAATGCAGAGGCCTTTCAAAGACTAATGATCCTATCGCTTACACGATTGAATTTAATCTTAACCTAAAAGTGTTGATGTTTGTGGGAAAAGTCTCCATTAGTGCTGCAGGCAATTTATTCTATGACTCTATAGTCCTATTTACAAAAGAGTATTTTCCGACATCAGTTTTACCGGATTTTACTGCTATTACTACGTTTCCACCTTTGATTTTAGATCTATCAGATAGGTAAATAGTGTGATTTGGAATGAACAGTTTTTTTATTAGATGCGTTTCAAGTATTTTTTTATTTATTTAGTCAAAAACAGTCAAAAACTGTATGTGACGTATGGGGGGAGAAAATCATCTGCGCACACTTTCTTGAGTTTCAGAATCCCTTCCCAACAATTTAACTATTAATAGTTGAAAGATTAATAATAATAATAATAATAATAATAATAATAATAACAAATTTAAAAAGCGAGAGATTAACATTTCAAAAACTAGATATTTTCGTTGCCAAATTATAGAAAACTTATTTTTAACGGTAAAGAAACGAACAGACTTGATTTTTCTGTATTGTTAACAAAATAGAAACTCACCCTAAGCTCTACTACCACTACAAGCAAAGGAAAGTTCAACAAAACGTGCGCATAGTGAAGCTACATTTACGTCCGCAAGCATATCAAGGGGCCATCTCAGCATTTGCTTGATGGATCAGGGAAACTGGACAAAAACCTGATCGAGATGGGGTCATTGACCCGGAAGTACATTATTTGTTACAGGTTATATTGAGTCTTTTTTAAAATTATACAATGCAAATGTAAACTAATTCATTATACTATATCTTGTTTTTGTTAAAGTAAACATTATGTTTCTTTTTGGCGATCAGTATAGTCTCTAATTGTATAGAAGCAGTTTTGCAGCAGAAAAGATTTTACTTTTAATTTAAATTTGTGTACCAATTTTAATTGTTTAATTTCATCTGGCAGTGCATTGTAAAGTAGCGTACATGTATTGTATGTGGATTTCTTGTAGTGAGCTGTTGATACTGACACTTGATGAACATGATTTCTACGTCGAGTATTGTAATTATAAATATCAGTATTACATGAAAATATGTTCCCACCGTTAAGTAAGTCAGTTTTGACAAATACTACAGACTCATAAATAAATAGGCAAGGCAATGGTAAGATTCCAAGCTCAATAAAAAGAGGCTTGCACGGATCACGTGGATGGGATTTTTTCATTATTCGGATAATTTTCTTTTGCAATCTAAATGTCTGGGAACTAAAGAATGAGCTTCCCCAGAATATTATGCCATATCTCAGGCGGGAATGTACATTTGCAAAATATACGCAACGAGCTGCATGAAGGCTGACAGAATTAGAAAGAATTCTGAATGCATAACATAATGAGCTTAATTTAGTGTTTAATTCTGTTATATGTACATTCCATTTGAGGTTTGATTGAATTGAGAGACCTAGAAATTTTGTTACCTTAACATCAGCTAATTGCATATTGTTAATTTTCAATGGAGCATACGATTGCCGATTTGAAATGCAAAATTGCATTGAGACCGTTTTTCCTTCGTTAACTATTAATTTGTTATTACAAAACCAATTTGAAACTTCTGAAATTGTACTATTTATTGTTTCTTTTTTGCAAAGAACATTCGTGTCATCGGCAAACAGAACTGTTCTTCCGTTTTTAATAGATGAGGGCATATCGTTTACGTACAACAGAAAGAGGATAGGACCTAAGATCGAACCCTTTGGGACCCCATGTTCAATTGGCAAAGAATTGGAGAGATAAGTAAATAATGTCCTTTCGTGCCAGTACGGTATTTCTACTCTTTGAGATCGATTTTTAAGGTACGAGGTTATCCAATCTAGGGCAATACCACGAATTCCATAAGAAGGTAATTTTGAGAGCAAGATGTTATGGTTAATAACGTCAGAAGCTTTCGAAAGATCTAAAAATATCCCAATGGGTTCTTCATTTTGATCCATTGATGAAGCAACATCTTTAAGGAAAGAAAAATGGCAGTTTCCGTAGATTTTGATTTCCTGAAACCGTGTTGTGAGTCTGAAAACGCTTCGTTTTTCCTGAGAAAAGTTTCCATTCGCGTATAGAAAAGCCTCTCTAATATTTTTGAGAAAACTGACAAATGAGAAATTGGCCGGTAATTTTGAATTTCATTTTTGTTCCCTTTTTTATAAAGTGGCTTAATTTTTGCTGTTTTGAAAGTATCTGGAAATATTCCTGTGCACAAGGAAGCATTGAAAATGTGAGTTAATGGGTGTATAATGGCAGGTGCACACGTTTTTAATAAACAATCCGGAAATTCATCTAAACCTGATGAATATTTATTTTTTAATTTACTGACTATTCTGAGGATTTCGTTAGAAGAAGTTTCGTAAATAAACATCGTGCCGAAATTTTTTTGGGAAGCATATGATGTTGAATTTTGTGGTTTTAGTCCCTTCGTGAGATCAACCACAATTCTAGAAAAGTGTTGGTTGAAGAGATTCGCAACTTTTTCTGGATTTCTTGTTTCTCTTTCATTATCCTTTAAAACAACATTCTCTACGAAATGTCGTGATGACGTGGTCGAATTTTTAACGATGTTCCACATTGCTTTAGTTTTGTT
>BLKR01011667.1:0-29183 GCA_011170035.1 Teleogryllus occipitalis
AATTAATAAGAGAGATTGTTTTTTTTGTTTTTGTTTTTTTTATTAACACAATGAAAATTTACAATCCATTTCAATTCGAAATAATAAGTAAATATGATAATTCAAAATAAAATAATCAAAGAAACAATAATTTGTAGAAAAGTCCCCCATTGGTACTTTCCAGGATCAATATTCAAAGACTATAACAGAAAAGAAAAAAAATATTAGAATAATAATAACACAAAATTATTATTTTTGTTTTATGTATGTCAATGTCAAATACTAAAGCGGTAAGGAAGTTGCAAAGAGGAGGTTCTATTGAGGCGAGATATTTCTTGGCTATTGTCTAAAAGGTTTAGGGCTAGATGGTTTGGATGGGTTTCCAGGCGTTCATTTTTATGGTCGCATGGTTTCTGGTCGCATCGGTTATTATGATCATTTAGTAGGGATAGGACCTAAAATGACAAAAATGTTCTAAAGAGAGCGCATTTATGCCGTATTAATCCTTCAAAAATGCCTTGAAACATATCCACTTCGTGATTTTTACACTGCGAAATTTTTCTTTCTTCGGTTAAGCCAAAACTTTGCCATGGTAAAATATTTCTTCTCTTCGGTTCTAGTACGGACGTATTCGCTGCTACTGAAATACAGATAGCGTCTGAGCGCCTTGGTTAACTTGTACTCGCACATGCACGTGACGATCTATTGGCGAGGCGTTGCCGCCTATGGCAGCGTCATAAGGATCCGGAGAAGCCATAAACATATAGTACTATACATCTATAGACATATAGTACTATATAGACATATAGTACTATATAGACATATAGTACTAAATAGACATATAGTAGTAAATAGACATATAGTACTAAATAGACATATAGTACTAAATGTCTATTTAGTACTATGGCATACTAAATAATACTACATGTCTATAGACATGTAGTACTATATGTCTATGAGAGAAGCACAATTTTGTCGAAACAGCAACATTCCCCTTCTCGCGCGTCACCACTTTCTTGTCAGACTCCGCGCTGACTTTGCTTAAGAAAGAATAATCAGTTCACAATCTGTCTACACCAAAGACAAATTCCGAAGATAAGAGTTTAGGGACCTCTCCACTTCGTCTGCCCTCACACCGTTGAAAGTCATTGACACCGCCTTGACAGGATCTAGTTACTTTAACGCAATAATGGTTAAGACGGCAACAACAGCATTTTTCTATTAGAGTTGAGCACATAAGTACTAACAAATTAAGTAAAACTATTGAAAAAAAAATACCAAACAATGACCTCAACACTAAAATATGAAAAAATTGCCTTTTCAACCAAAAAATTACAAACAATTCTCTAACAGATACATGCCAAACGTCTCGAAACACTGAAATATGTTAGTACCAAAGAAGAGGTGTTTCTCAAGAACAAGAAAAAAGATGCAGAATCATCAAAATCCAAGCCCTAATAATTAGTACCGTATGTGAGGTGCATGGTAGGTGGCAGTTTCCTCCCCTGTTGACGAAAACCGCCACCTGCCGTGCGGCGACCTGCAGGGTTTCCTTATCCAGGAATCTCCTCCAACTGGGCACCACCCTAGCTGGGACAAGCTCTAAGCTTCCGACTGCTCTTCCGACATGTATGGTAGTGTAGTGTGTAAGTGTGAATGTAAGTACGAGAGAGAGCGAGAGAGAGCGAGAGAGAGAGCGAGAGAGAGAGAGCGAGAGAGAGAGAGAGTGAGAGAGGACAAGGGAGGGATAGGAAAGATCGCGTGCGGTCCGCGGTCTGTTTATTAGTGTACTGCTCCAGCCTTCGGCTTTTGTAGATTGGAGAAACAACGGAAAACTTGTTGATCGGAATAACTAGTTTTTAGAATTCTCCTCCAGAAAGCGGCTGAACTCAACCCTAGCTATGTATCAAGAGTCGAAAATACTACCGTCATCGGGGCTTTAATCCCAGGACCTCCGGATCAGAGGTTCTGCAGTGACATCAGAAATTGATGCTTTGAACCTCCTCAGCCGGTAAAAGCATGCACGATGTCACTACATTCCGTACACCGTAATACCTATACTACTCGGTAACACATTCAGCTTGTAAGGTTTGTTAACTCACAAATATATGGCGTTGTTTACTTGGTGAGTTATTTTCTGTCCCGTATTGCCCATCCACCTCGAACAAGACGTTTCCGTATTTTTGTACTTTGCGTTCCTGAAGTCAACTCCCACTTTTTATAATTTATAGAACATGATTAAACCTCCTTTTTAAAGCCTCTGGAACTGATCATGATTAAACAGAATTGAACGTGTTTATTCGAAAAACTAATAAATTGGGAGTCAATGTTCTCATCTTTGAACGTTGAATGTATTCATTTCTTACTAGTATGAGGAGTAATCTATCATCTTGCAATATTGTTGACGTTTTGACATAACTACATCTCAAGATATATACTTGATCTGATGTGAGTATTTCTTCAGTTGGAAATTCGACAATTAATTTCGAAATGGACAAAACATACCCCAGAAGTTCCTCCTGCGACATCACTCCGGGGCACACATCGATTTTGCAGGTCGAAACTTCCTTGTCGATGTGAGTGGAAGGATGAATCTTCCGATTGCCATCACGATCACAATAGTACCGGGTATACCAAAAATTGAGAACACATTCTAAGATTAAAGAGCTTCTAAGAAATTTACAATTATTGGTCAAACTAGTTTTAGGTTTATTTCATATGGCTATTAGCAATGTGAAATGCAAGATAGCAATAAAAATTTTGAAGTTCGGTACAAAAACAGTCAGGTTGACGGTATCATTATCGCAGGTAATACTGCAATATTATTGTCATCACGGTGGTATTTAAGAAAACAATTTCACAAAAGATATTCTGTTCAACAGTGCTACCGGGAGCGGTAGCTAAGTGCATCAACTGATGTCAGTGCAGTGCCTCTGACCGGGAGATCCTGGGTTCAAGTACTGACGGCAGCAGGATTTTCCATACTAGCTTTTAAGCTAGGTCGAATTTAGTCGCTGTCTGGAGGAGAATTCTAGCGGCCGGCAGCTCTGATCGGTAGTTTTCCGTGGTTTCTCCGATCAACACCAGGTGAATGCCGGAGCAGTACCCTACCAAACGGGCCACGGACCGCGTGCGATATGTCCTTCCTCTTTCTTGTCTTATCCTCTCCCCTTACACACACACTCACACACACACACACACACACACACACACACACTTACATGCACTACACTACCACATACTCCGGGAGACCGGTCAGGAGCTTAGAGCTTGTACCGGCTGGGGTGGTGCCCCGCTGGTGGGAGAGTCCTGGTTAGGGGGAAACCCCACTAGCCCACGGTAGGTCAGCGCCGGATCTTGCCATCCAGCGGGGAAAGATCACCGCCATCTCCCGAGAAAAAAACATGCACTACACTAACGGGACTAGTGACCAAAGCACCGGACTAATGACGTGCCCGGAAACACGAAAAAATCAATCAATCAATTCAACAGTGCTTCTCCATGCTCCTAACAGCAAAGGGCGTATTTAGTGCACTCAACCTTCTGTGTTGATCTTTCCCAACTTAAAATGGACCTCATTATTAGTATATTAGTAGCATTTAAGTCAACTCTTTATTCCAATATCTATTCGAACCAGTACCTACACGATCAATTCAGACAACACAAATATCATCCTTGTATTGAAAACTCGTGGGATTCATTATGTAGGATTTTAGCGCATTAGACTTTCAAAAAGAATTATATATTTTAAATAAACACTTAGGAATGACAGAGCTAGCCGCTTAACAGAAGTCAGTCACCATATGAAATATCAGTTTATGAAGCAGAACGTTCAGCTTGCAAGTTCAGAGCGCAGTGGTCCACTACTTCTCCAGCGCCCTGTGCCCCCCGGCGCCCGCCACCCACCGTCAGACAGCGCAGTCTCCCTCCGGGGCACGACGCCCTTCAAACGTCCCCGCTCCCCCAGCGAATCTCCCACGCCGCGGCGGCGCCCCACTCTGCGGCTCCTTCCGCCGTTTCCCTGCCGTTCCCGTCCCCGCCGTCTTTGTCCCCGCCGTCTCCGTCCCCGCCGTCTCCGTCCCCGCCGTCTCCGTCCCCGCCGTCTCCGTCCCCGCCGTCTCCGTCCCCGCCGTCTCCGTCCCCGCCGTCTCCGTCCCCGCCGTCTCCGTCCCCGCCGTCTCCGTCCCCGCCGTCTCCGTCCCCGCCGTCTCCGTCCCCGCCGCCTCCGCCCCCGCCGCCCTCTGTCCCTGCTCCAAACCTCTCCGGCCCCGCCGAGTCCTCCCCAGTCTTCCCCTCTCATTTTTTTGTTGTATCCTTCTTCCCCTCATCGTCCCCTTAGCCGCCACAAGTCTTTACCACCTTACCCCCCGTTACACCTGTCGTCGTTACCACTTTCACCAGAGGGCGTGTAGGCTGTTGTGCCAATCACCTCGACAGCTCTCCCTTTCCTCCTCCCCTTCACCGAAACCACCATCGTCACCCTGCTGCCGAGCGTTCCCACCGCTCTTCTCTCCCCCACGCCATCAACCAGCACTCGGTCTCATCTCACTTCGCCCTCCCCCCTGCTCCTGCTGTCAGCTTGGCGCTCACTTCGCCCCGCGGCGTCGCACCTCGCCGGTCCGCCGCCACGTGTCGGGTCGCCCTCCCCCGCGCCCCCGTCCCCGCCCCCGCGCAGCGCTCCGTCATGTTCGGAACGGCTTCGTGGCACTCCTGCGTCGCGACGGACTCGTCAAACTGTTTGCGCCGGCTTCCTATTCCTGATTAGATTACGTTTCGGGATTGACTTGCATTGTCTCTCTCTTCCTCGCGCTCACATAAGTTTGCTTTTGTTGTTCCCGGAAATCTTTTCTCTTGCAGTTCCCCGTTGCTCATCTACGAGTACTCCGTTCGCATGTACATCAATAAAACAGGTTACTGACATTCAATTCCTTTGTATTTACGATTAAAAATTGATGCATAAGTACGAGCATGTGATCGGTGCAGTATTCTGATCGTCTGAGTACTGAGTCTGATTGTAAGATACGATCGTAACAGTTTATCATAAACATAAATTGAAAATTGGATGATGCAAACCACTCAAAGCGAGCGATGAGGAATAATTTCTTTGTATTAAGTTTTTAGAAAATGTATTGTAATTTTGTGATTTTTTATGCGTATTGCGATATAATTCAACTTTATTCTAATGTATTAAAAGTTATAAAATTTCAAGGGAAGGTAAGCAAAGAATAAATTATTTCATGTCCCGTCAGCTGGACATTAAGATTCAACTAACTAAATTTCACACGGGAACGTATTTTGTAGAAAGCAATTAAAAAGGTTTTAACGCAATTTTCTTTGTCACTCTATTAAGTAATATATTTCAGTACTGTTATTTGATAGTTTGTGAGTTAATTTAAGTATAAACCTTCATTTTTGGAGTTTTTGGTTGCAGCAAACAAAAGGAAAGGTTTGTGAGTAATGAAATTACTTTGTAGCAAGCAGTAATTTTGAAACAGTACCAACCTACACAATTTCTGTACCTTATCAAAAACAAAAATTAATGACTCCGACCAAAAAATAACTGGAAAAATATTAATTAATTACAATTTTATAAAACATGTTACGAAGGAATGACAAGCAAACTTGTAATAGGTCGCAAAGTACTAATTGATCATTTTGTTATGTAATAATGGACTACTTAATAAAGGAAATGGTTTATTAACAGGGGGAAAATACTTTTTTGTAATTTTCACTATTTTCCCATTCTTATTAATGTATTTCCAATGAATATGTCTCCTAAATAACAGCGCCCGAAGGGATCCCCCTGATTGCTATGAGCAGATATGAAGGGGAACTGATTTAAAGGTGCTTAATCAGATGTCAATGATACTAATTTACTTCACGGCAGTTAAAAAAATGAAGAAAATACAACCTTTACCACGTGATAATTTGCTTATTTATTATTTTCTTACTTCAATTCCTAAACCAGTATTTAAAAAAACAGGGTATTTTAAAATTGATAATGTTCGTATTTTAATTCTATTATAGATGTCACATGTTCGTACTTAAGTTTTGATAATGTCGAAATGTAAGCACGTTTTACAGTATTTTTTCTTAAAATATTCTGAACAATTTTTTTTTATCTCCAAGGAAACCTAGACCCAATGCTGGCCTTGCTGGTCAGACCATTCCCAGACTCCAACTGAACAAACAAAACAAGTGACAAAACATATTTCAAGGCTTCAAAAAGCAACTAATAACTGAGGCAAAAATGTTAATCATTGAAATATTACAAAGTTTTAAATTTGGGCTCAGGAGTGTATGCCTCTAACCTTCTCGTATGAACAAAGAAGGGAAAGAACAGCAACGAGTAAGAATGAGATAATGCACAAATACTGGAAGAAAGAAAGAAAGGGGGGTCAGAAAAGGGGAAAAATAACTATGCGATTTAAAGCGGTTCTTCATTCCTTCGCCGCCCGTCGTACAGTGCACGTCGCCCCGCAGTCTTATCAACTGATGTTATCAATCCGTGGTGTGGGGGCGTCTTTAACAGTGCGCATAAAACCTTTCTACAATGTTCTTCAGTGTTCAGTGCAACAAATTTAGTGATTATATACTTCAATTTAAACATAACTGCACTTCAAGATCACGAACTAAAAGGGGAAGGGAAATACTGTCATCCAATCGGGAGCTTTGTTAAACTCAAATTTTTGGTAATGGTGCTCTCGATAGGATAATAATACCCCCCTCTCCTTCCAGCTCGTGACCCTGAAGTGCAGAAATGTTTAAATCTGAGTGTAACCAATAGAAACGCACTCGAAAATACTGCGCGTCTATTTCTGTTAATGTCCCATATTAATCGCCCTATAGCATGAATAATTTCTTCTCTGGTTTTGTACCGGGTTCATCGCAGTGATTCTTTCATTTTGCTGAAGAGATCATAATGACAGGGACTCACATCGGGTGAGTGAGGTGGATGTTACAGAATCTCCCATTGTAGCGGCGCAAGAGTTCTCCATGTGGTCGTCCTGTACGACTGTTATCCTTCACATTACCTCTGCTTACTGTGAACGCTTTAACCTATCGTACGAGTATGGCAACTCTGCATTACCACATTCCCCTCGCAGTCCCTGGAAACAGTCTTGCTTACTCCGACCTCATGCCACTCCTATTTTGAGCCACGAACGTTGCTCTTTGTAAACATGACGTTAGGGCGCTTGCACTATTACTATGAAATTCAAGGATTTACACACCTCAGTAAACTGAGAGTACTGTTCCCGCTCGTTGCACACACTCGTCTAATAGCCCTTCCTTTTGTCACGGCGGATGCCTGCACGCCAACTCACCGGCTTTAAGTAACAGCAATATTCTCGTTACTTTTTATCCAACTTATTGTGATAAGCCAGGAACCCCGAGTTTAATTTGAATGGGAAAATCGGCGTCAATAATGCGATGGAATTGTATGCAGGCTCGGGAATCATAGAATATAGGTTCTTAGGGCAATCAATAAACAAAGTGTAGCATTCCATGCTTGGTGTCGTAGCGCTGTTCATTTGAGAAGACATGGCCCTGGAGACAATACATGCGAAAGGTGTGTAGAGGGCATTGAAAGTCATAATTTTGTAGGAAGATGGAAATAATCACACTCTAAAAAGATACCAGACTGAACACATCGAAAACAATCGATGCGGTGCGAATATTGTTTTAGCATAGACTGGGTTATTTGTTAAAATGATAGTAAGGTGGGTAACATATGATTAGTTCTGATAGCTTAGCATTGTGCAGAATGAGAGAACGAAAAAGTTATTCGCATTGAATTATAAATGTATATTTAATATATAAATGTATATTTTGCAATTGTAATTTGAGATTTGAATTCAAAACGACTCTGTGTTTCGAAAGGATTTATATTAGAATAGCTCCGTAGATGGGAGGAACTTTTAAATAAGTTGGTTGAAGATTGACCGTCGCGTGTAGGCGTTTCTTCCGAAGCACAGCTACCGCGTCGCGACCGCGTATTAATTTAATGAAAAATTATTAAATCCTATAAAGTACCAAATAGTTGAGGATATTCCGGAAACATTTTTAATTTATTCTAATGATACGCAAGATAATAGAGATATCGAAGACATTTAACGGACAACATGAAGCCTGAATTCATCCGAGAAGTTCATCTAATAGCGTTTTCCATTCGCCGCGCTGGTGAGCACCCAGTGCGCACTCAGGGCAGCTTTCGTGTTCCATTCGACCCCCCTTAGGGCGCATCAGTGCAAAGAGACACATGTTTCATTCGCACGATCACTCTGAACCAGGGCGCACTCGGCCCTAAACTGCACTGACGATCGCATCAGTGCAGTCCAGTGCACCAGGCCATTGTGAGGTTAGGTACGGAAGTTATCCATGCTGATTTGGATTCGTGGTGAAATTGTGAAGATTGAGGATCTACTGTCTCTCAGGGATACTTCGAATGACGAAGTATATTATGTTTGGCAAGAAATGTCTTAAAATAATTTTTGTGACTCGCGAAGTTCGGAAAATCAGTTTGTGTTTTCCTTAAATATAACCTTCAATAACTTCATGTTAACAAATCCAGTGCTATTTAGAAACCAAAGTGTAGGAATCTCCCAATTTCGAAACGCTAATAAAGCGAAAATAAAAATAGCGACCCTTACAAAATCATTCAAAAATATGTGCCAAGAAATGTTTCTCGCACGCCCATACATATACCAGCGGAAATGCTCGTGTTAATATTTTTATGGTTTTCAATAACCAAACAATTCTGTAGAAGCTTTTCGGTTCACAATCTTGTGTGCTGTATCGATCACTGGCAAATCACGAAAAATGAAATTTCGACACACCCGCATTTGACGTCTTTGTAGATTTTAAATAAAGAAATCACACATTAGTAATTTATGAATTACATTAGGAATTTAAGAATTTATGAATTAGGAAGTAAGAATTACAAAAAGACTTCATAAAAATTATAACAATGATCTGAATTCAAAATTATTATTTTTCGAGTTCCATCAGTGTGACAGGCCAAGAACGGCTGTCTATAATATCACTGACTCAGTTCCGGAATCCGTTTCATTCGTAGTTGCCCTTCACGCGTGTGGAGCAGCACTGTTGCGGAGTGATGACGTTTTTGTCCTGCACTAGGGTGGGTTTCAGTGCAACGAATGGAAAACGCTATAAGAAGTCATCGCAGTAATCTTACGAACTTTATTCAAAGCAGTTCGGGACCTTAATGTTTGTACAGAGAAAAAAGTTAACCATTTCATTAATGAGCTCAACAGAATTTGTAAAAATGTCAGAATAAATGATAAATTTGTATTTTTTGAGAAAAGAAAAGGCTGATAATTTATAATAGTTGCCATCAATTAAATAATTGATTTTAATCAACAGAACTTCCAGGAATTGTAATTCTGTATAGAATTACACGTCCATACGCAACGGGTAAGGAGTGAAATGTATGTCGATACCCATGATAAAAATTTAAAATATTAATAAAATAATGATTAACATTGACAAAATTTATGAGCATAGCAGGGAAACGGGTGAAATAATAATATTGATAATAGCATAGGAAGTAATCCCTTCATAATATTTGTATAATTGCTTGTAAATAGTATCAAGATTTAGAAATATTCAAAATTGTAATGGGAAGGGTACTTCACACTATGTATAATAAAATTCGCATATATTGATTGATTGATTTTTCGTGTTTCCGGGCGCGTCAACTGCTTTGGTCATTAGTCGCGTTAGTGTAATGCATGCTTTTTTCTCGAGACATGGCAGTGATCTTCCCCCCGCTGGATGGCGACATCCGGCGCCGACCTACCGTCGGCTAGTGAGGTTTCCACCTAACCAGGACTCTCCCATCAAGCGATGCACCGCCGCAGCCGGGACAAGCTCTAAGCTCCCGACCGGAATGTGTGGAAGTGTAATGCATGTTAGTGTAAGTGTGTGTGTAAGGGGAGAGGATAGGAGAAGGAAGAGGAAGGAAAGATGGCCCGTTTGGTAGGGTACTGCTCCGGCATTCGCCTGATGTTGATCGGAGAAACCACGGAAAACTACCGATCAGAACAGCCGGCCGCTAGAATTCTCCTCCAGACAGCGACTGAATTCGACCTAGCTGAAAAGCTAGTATCGAAAATCGTGCCGCCGTTAGGACTCGAACCTAGGACCTCCCGGTCAGAGGCTGCAATGACATCAGTTGATGCACTGAACTACCGCTCCCGGTAGTAACGCCTTTCGAATAGAAATAAATTGAAACATTTTGTCTTGAATTTATCTAATTAATTGGCACATCAATTGAGCGTAATAGAAAATAATTAAAGAGAAACAAATGCGTCCCTTATCCATAGGTAATTGGAGTATCGACGTTTGAAAAATGATGAGACGTTTACATTCAGCGCATGTAAATGAGCCGAAATGCTTCAGACAAATTGGCAGTCATATAATGTGAACCCATTTCTAAAACCCGAATCATGAATTCAATATTATTTCCAAGTTTATCTCACACCCATGTCACTATGAGATATTGCCTCCCAAAAAATCTGCTGTTAAACGCTGTTTCCTTGAGCCCCGGAATACCTACTCTAACTCCTTTACCATTATCAGTTGAATTCATAATAAATGATAGCAACGAGCGTTGTTGAGAATACCTGATAAAATAAATACTCGCCCCTGTGTAATCTAATATATTAAAATTAATGTTTGTTCGTATTTTATGCGTTGAAGTACCGTTCATCCGATAGCGATAAAACGTCAGCTTATTGCTTGCATCTGCGCATAGAATATATGAATAGTACAATGAGAATGCGCGTTTGCCTGTCGCACATAGACACAGAATGTGGGCGTTGTTGAAGATTTTGTGTTTCGGCTGACTCAAGTCCCCCCTGAACCGTAGTCCCCCCACCCGTCTCCAATACAGCGTCATAGCGAATGCATGCTCCAAACTTGAGGGATAACGTTTTTTCAATAGAATACTTGTCAACCATGACGAAACTAGAACATAGAACAAATCTATACCCGCGAGATTTTCATTTATTAAAATTTTGCAGAACGTCGGGTAAAAGCGTGATTATCAATCACATGACCAGTAGCATGTGATTGTAATGGAGATGCATTGCGGGATCTACTAGTAGAAACTATTTTGCATGAAAAAATTGAGTTACAGACTTGATACAATAGTCTTTTCGGCAAAATAATCACCCTCCCCCATATCTGACGAATCAAGCAAAATGAGGGCTCAAGAAAACATATGCCGATTTAATCACTTTGCTCTCAGTGCCTCCATTTGCGCGACAGTGTGTGACGAGAAACCGACTCACCTGGATTTGAGAGCACTTGCCAGCGGCGCGACACCTCCCCCAAAGCTCTCATCCGCCCTCAGAGGGAAAGTTTTGAAAGACAGCGGCGCGCGTTGGCGCCTGCGAACCCGGTGCCCGCGGCGTCGCGGCGCGTAGAAATAAAGTGCGGGAAAAGTGAGCGGGTGACGGAAGAAGACAGGTAGAAATTAGGCAAATGAAGGAAGCGATGGAGATGGCAGGGGAGTGGAGGATTGAAATGTCGAAAATTGTGATGAAGGAACAGATGCATGATGGAGTGGCTGCGACATATGTGATAACTGGGGAAAGGGAATTGTCAGAGGAGAGAAAAGATGATGATTGTATTTGTAGGATCAGAATGTTTGGAAGTCGAAGAGTGGGGTAACAGCGAAAAATATACTTGGGTTTTTCTAACGAAGCACCTGAGGATAGTATCTCGAAAATGGAATATGGCACAGCTTTTCGCGTCTTTCTCGGTTATGCCGCTTGACATGTAGTACTGCTTGATACAGTCGCGATCATGTGACATCTTGCGTTAGAACCACGAAAGACGCAAAGAGTCGTGCCTTATTCCATCTTCAAGATAATACTCTCAGATTCCACGTTTAAAAAAACAAGTATAGTTGGAAGACTCTCACACAGATGGGATAAAAAAAAGTATCAGAGTCTGCGGAAACAACAGATAATGATCCACTGGAGGCAGCATGACCACTGAACTGGACGGTTATATCAGGAGCGTAGGATTGGCACCAGGAAGAATGAATGAGGTGAAGACGTCGGCATAGCTACGTTTGAAAAGAAGCAAGCCAGATAGGATTAACAAAGCATCTGTGAGGGAAGAATGGCGAGGGAGACACGAGGTGGCGAAGTGCAGCTGGCGATATGGCAAAGAAACTTGTAAACACGGAATAGCAAAGGGTCATGAAGAACGAATAAGCAGAGAGATGGAAGTGGAGGGAAAACGGTAGCTGGAAGAGAAAGTGGAGAAACGGGGATGGTGGGAATAAGAGGCTTCGGGAAGTCAGGGATTGGCGGGGAGACGAAGGTGGCGGGGAGACGAACGTGGCGGGGAGACGAACGTGGCGGGGAGACGAACGTGGCGGGGAGACGAACGTGGCAGGGAGACGAACGTGGCGGGGAGACGAACGTGGCGGGGAGACGAACGTGGCGGGGAGACGGACGTGGCGGGGAGAAGAGCGTGGCGGGGAGAAGAGCGTGGCGGGGAGAAGAGCGTCGCGGGGAGAAGAGCGTCGCGGGGAGACAAGCGTCGCGGGGATATGAGTGTGACGGGAAGATGAGCGTGGCGGGGAGATCAGGGAAGCAGGGAGATGAGACAGCAGGGAGATGAGGATGATTGGGAAATATGGAGTAGCGGGGAGACGGCATAACGGGGAGACAGCATAGCGGGGAGACAGCATAGCGGGGAGACAGCATAGCGGGGAGACAGCATAGCGGGGAGACAGCATAGCGGGGAGACAGCATAGCGAGGAGACAGCATAGCGAGGAGACAGCATAGCGGGCAGACAGCATAGCGGGGAGACAGCATAGCGGGGAGACAGCATAGCGAGGAGACAGCATAGCGGGGAGACAGCATAGAGGGGAGACAGCATAGAGGGGAGACAGCATAGCGGGGAGACAGCATAGCGAGGAGACAGCATAGCGGGGAGACAGCATAGAGGGGAGACAGCATAGAGGGGTGACAGCATAGAGGGGAGAGAGCATAGCGGGGAGACAGCATAGCGGGGATGCGGGGAAGCGATGGGTACGGAGTGGGGACGGAGAAGACCGTGGGAGCGGGCTCCGCGTCGGGTACGCTGGCGAGCCGTACAAATTATCCTGGAGCCGCGCGACACTCGGTAAGTAATTACGCCACTAGGGGCGCTGTGGCTCCTCGCCTGTCGCGACACCTCGTCGTAATTACGACTGCGCCGGGCTAACGACCCGCGCCCTGTCAGCGGCGCCCGCCCCCCGCCTACCGCCCTCGCCCGCGCCCTCACCCGCCGCGCCCCCTACTTGGGCCGCCCGCTCTCGTAAAAACTGGCGCTTCGTTTCTCTTATCACTCACATTCCCCTCTCGCGTTGCACTCTGAGAGCGGCGTTTCCACGATGGTAGAGCAAGTGAAGAATTTCTACCTGTGCCTTATTGCCCCGCATTGCATTGAATCTCTCCACTGTGCACCTAAACCGAGTGTTCAAGTGTTCGAAGCCAAATTCAAGATGTTCCTTTAAAAACAAATTCAATATGTTCCTTTACGATCACTATGCTGTTTTTCTTCTGAAAGAGAGATATTTGAACCATTGTTTCGAGCTTGAAATAACCCGCCAAGTTCGATTCAAGTAGTTAACATGTTTGGTAAAAATATGACTTCCACTAAATGGAAGGATTCCATTAAATCGATATTTTGGCTTTAGGGCTAAGCTCTAAATGTATTCAGTAATGTGCCATATTCATAATTTTTGTATTAATATAATAGAACATTAATGGGCATTTCAGAAATGGTAGCTCATAATAGCGAACATTGCTGGATATCTGCTTGTCTGTAATTGTCTAAATAACGAGCTTCCACAAGCAAGTTCGTGACCACAGAAATTGTAGTATTGGAAGTAGAAATTAAAGATCCATCTAAAACAGTGGAAAGTGACAATGCGCGCCGCCCACATATGAGACAATCATAGGGCGGCCGCAAAAAAGTTAAACGTACTAAACCTGAACACTATCGGCGGAAGAGCTCCCCCACAGGAGCAGGCCGCCACCTTTTAGCCCAATCCAAAGTGAAAGTAAAGAATTTCTGCTTCTGCGTGCTTAGCATGTATCATCAAGAGTATTACATTTCGTCCTAGCAGGAAGATGAGATTTATACATTTTCTGTTGCGACGATTTAATCACTTTGTGGGATCGGGTAGAAAAGAAAAAAGACACGAATGAAGACAATACAGAGAAGTGATATTTTCCAAATAAAAACAAACTGCGGATACGTCGTTTTACTGACACTTTTCAGAATGTAACAGTTTTGTCAATTTAGTGTTATTACCTTTCAGATGCTATTGCATGAACTGCATTGACGATACTTCAGTGGAAATTGTGTCCAACAAATATGGAATGCAAACCTTTTTCTGTGGTCGCAAAACCAAGCTCTCTATTTCGACGTATTAATTAGAAAAACTCATGATTTTTCGGAAAAATTTTTGTTATTCATTTTCTCACAATTTATCGAAAGAGTAAAGTGTAAATTGCCAGATTTAAACAGCTCACAGTAATTTTAGAAGACGATTCGCTCCTGGCTCTGATTGTTTAACTCACACTTGAACTTCATGCTTAAATTTCAGCTTAGATAATTGAACTGATATTGCCTCTAGACATTATTTCATTTTTTACTACACAAAGTGCTGTGTTAAAGGAAACGTTCATTCACTTGCTTTTGAAAGAACATGTTGACTACTAGAATAATAGTTTCATCTCTTGTGTTAGTAATATAAAATTTATGCAAAACAGAACGGAACTGCAACATAATTGCAGAAACCTCTCTGAATGACAACTGTTTGTGAAAAACGAAAAAATCGACCAATATTCATTTCCCCTAATGCCACATCTCATCCGTTATTCATATTAGCAATGCCTAACTTTTGGTACTGTTCTAACAGCAGGTTTAATACGCAATATATATATATGACTCCCGAACACCCTGGCAAGAAATTTTTAATATTATCCTTTAAATTCTAATGCATTAATGTGCTGGTGTGTAAGCATGTATTGTCTTGCTGTTTTAATCAATTTTCATGAAAATAAATTTGAATACCATCCTACATCAACTGAAAGCTCTGGCTCGAAAGGAGTAAACGGCATAGGTCGCATGTCTGAAATATTTACGAATGCCCAGAACTAAAACAAAAATATAGCTTTAATTTATATTACATTTTATATATATTTCATTATGAAGAAAACATTTCAAAAATATTTATTTTATGCAGTATTTTAGAGTGTTTAAATGTCTTTCTCACAGTAGTACATATTATTATATTTTTTAACCACTCTGATTCTAACACATTCATTCTTATTGTACATGCACTCATTAGGCCAATCATTTTCATATTTCCCCGAAGTATGATCCACCAAAAAATACCAGGCTTTCCTTCAGTTATTTGTGCTTCCTCTGCTGTAAAGCGCTCGCCATAGAAGTCACGGAGAGCTCAGGAAAATACAAATTTCAGAACTCGCCAATAAAGAGAGAAAAGAATCCAGTGCTTCCGGTAGCTTTAGAGATAAAAGAAGCTACGTCTTGAGGTGCGTTGCAGCACGCAACTGACGGGCCCGCGAGGAATTTCTATAAAGGAGAGGAATGAATTGCCAGCAATATAACGTTAATGAATTGCGCTGGAAGCTGCAAAGCGGATTCGAATAAATAGTGTTGAATATTAAAAGAGCAATTGTGCGGTGGTATTCGGTCACGCGTGTCGTTTCTGTCAGGAAGCCAAGTCACGCTTACACGTGCCACTACTGAAGCAGTAACTAGCTAAATAGAGCATATAGAGCATCAGCATCACTGGTTTTATTAAGTTAAAGTGCTTTTTTAATAAAATATATTTGAACACCGCATATTCTTACTGTTTTTTCTACTTCCATTGTATAATTCTGTCTTTTGATGGCTCCAACCCGTTGCATAATGATAATCATTACGATACAGATTTTATTATGATACAGGTTTTTGACCAATCGCAGAGAAGTTTACAAACCAAGTATTTACATTTAATTAATCCTTGAAAATCTTTCTAGTAAATGTTTCGTATACATTAAAATTGCATTTAATATTGTATTATGCTTGTCAGTTTTAATTTCTTTTTTTATTAGTCATTTTTACGTGGAATATTATTTAAAGTATATTGGACCGTAATTTTACTTTGATCCTATTTGACTAGCGCAGTGATAGTTATTGGAGAGAACATTTGACTGACGTTAAGATCTGAACGCAAGTGATTTTGTGTTATATGTGGCTGCCTTGTGGTTACCTTAAAAAACCGGCCAATGTTTTAGTTTAAAATGTCTAGTGAAATATAGAAGCGGAGTTGGCACCTCCAGAAATAAGAGAAAAAGCGAAAATGGTGAGTCGGAGTTATTACTGAAACTTTGGTACTCTCTAGTATGCTGACTGGAACGCCAAAGCCATCTGAGGCAAGGGTAGCGAGCTGTCCGCTAGGTTGCCTTGGCTGAATCCTGTATGTCAACTGCTACGAAACGATTGATTGTAAAAGTTTAACTTATAAAAGTTAGCATAAGTAGTAGAAAAAGTACTGTATGAGACTCGATGTAATGGGTATTAATACACTCGTGTGAAATTTACGATACACGGGCATTAATACCCATAATTACATCATCGTTTCATAATGTAATATTTTGTGTGCATAAAGAGAATACAAATTATGGCCACAGATTACACTGATTTATCTAAAAACTGGCTATACGGATATACATTTAGAGATAGAACGGAAAATGCTTTTCATTTTGCAGGTATTCTCTCTTATTCCTGTGCAATTAATGAATCGAATCCCGACGCTCCAAGATCGAAAAACAAGCAAGTAACGACAAACGGAAGAACTGCATAAATAAGAGCCGATATGCGTGATTGAATTTTCCTATTCTATGTTAAATTACAGGGCTCTAGCGTCTTGGAATTGCGTGCGTATGTGCGAAGTTTGTACCAGACAACACAAGATTACAGTATTTTAAACAACAGACTTTGGGAAATGAAGAAAGCGTGAGAACAACTATGCGAGTGATATTAGTTTGGGCAGGAAAAATATGTGTAGTTTTATATTTTCAAGAGACATACATGATACATTTTAAACTGGTTTAGAAGTAACTGATCAATAAATGTCTCCTCGGTAATTTCATTTTAAGTCAGATTCTTCATTAAATCCTGTGCCCTCGTTTTTTTATTTCCTTTACTAAGAAACTGTTTGGCCTCAAAGTATTTTGGCTTAAAATGCATTGTAGATTGCATATTTCTCAAGGTTAATGGGGCAGGCCGAAGGTTGAAGTCTCGTCACCAACAACACACACGGATGCGCAAGTGCACTGCTCACTAAAATAATGGGTTGAAGTGGGAAAGACGATACACCCTTGGAGAAGCGTGGCGGCGGGGGAGAGGGAGGGTAAGGGGAGGGGGTAGAGGAGAGGGAGTCTCCGTAAGTCCTCCCTTACATTACGGTAAGCGCTCTGATAGAAATGAATAAAACTTACGGACAGGCGATTTTCATTACTCGCCCTTCATACACTTTGTCCCCGCCGCATTTTATTGTCAAAAAAACTTCCAGAAACAAGGTTTCTCGCTTCGCTCACCCAGATTCAAGTCACGGAGAGGCTCGGACCTTTGGCCCTCGCGTTCACTATAAACAACCTTGAATCTATGCACCGCATAGTTTCCAATTCACTTTTATAAGAAAACACTTCAGTAAGCACTTTATAAGAAAGCCTCGAGAATTCAAACTGCGCAGTTGCAAACACGTTGTGAAGAAAGAACACTACAAGCTTTGTTTATTACAGAGGCACACCACCACGATCGCAACTTTATTTCGTAATGAAGCTCTGACAAGATACTAGGGTGAAATTGCCGCCTCTAACTTACGACGTCCTGTTCGTTATCAATTACGAACCATTAAATTTATTTCAGTACTGTACTTTTGACAATTTATTTAAATTGCCACGTATTCGCTTTGTATAAGTATGTTATGTATATTGCTTACTCCTCCACCGCGTCCGAAGGTTCCCCTCATAATCGCCTAACCACCCATCGTCCCCTCCTACGTGAATTTCCTCCTCGCTGGAATGGTGCGAAGTGCCGACGACTTTCTTAGGTTGTACCGTGTAATAGACTTCAGCCTAAGAATGGTTTAAAGGCGCAGGGTTCGCAGTGCCATTCTTCATTTCTCGCGGTTGTGAGTTGATTCCTTTACGTTTGCGAGGACAGCATGCGCGTTGCATTCAAGTCGCCATTTTGCGATGAACGTATTAAACGTTTTGTGATCTACATTATTTGTATGTACCGTATGTACTACATACACAAAGAAAGTGATATGATCTTTAACATCTTTTTGAATTAAATGACCTACGATTAGTTTGATTGTTAGTGATTCCAGGTACGTCAACTACTAGGGGTCATTAGTCCCGTAAGTGCAGTGCATGCTTTTCCCTTGTGAGATGGTGGTATTCTTCCCCCGCTGGATGGCGAGATCCGGCGCCGACGAACCGTCGGCTAACGGAGTTTTCTCCAACCAGGTATCTCCCTCATATGGGACACGCTCTGAACTCCCGAGCGGTCTCCCGGCATGTTTGGTAGTGTAGTGCATGTTAATGTAAGTGGGTATAAGGGGAGATTATAGGACAAAGAAGAGGTAGGAAAGATCGCGTGCGGTACGTGGCCCGTTTGTTTGGGTACTGCTCCGGCATTCGCCTGGTGTTGATCGGAGAAACAACGGAAAATTATCGATCAGAGCAGCCGGCTGCTAGAATTCTCCTCCAGATAGCAGGTGAATTCGTCCTAGCGAACAAGGTACTGTTGAAACACGTGCCACCGTCGGGGTTCGAACCTAGAACCTCCCGGTCGGAGGTACTGCAGTGACATCAGTTGATGCCCTGAACCATCTTTCCCTGTACCTGCGGTTATAAAGTATATTATTTTTAAGAGTAAAATTTCATAGAAGATAGCTCGCAAGACTGCCGGTAAATGCAGAAAAGCAGTCTTCGGCCACGAATCAAATGCCTCCTATCACATTAATTCGCTGTTCTGTCAAATGCCAAGTTCCAAAATATGTTACTTTTCTTAACTATATGAAGATACATTAATTTAAAGCAAAGTCGTTTAATATTTCATTGAACCAGAAATGTATTCGTATTCATACGAATCTTTTTTTCCATAAGTTTCAATTATTACTTGTGCGTACCCTTTCTACATTTCCAGTTACGTAAGAACTAAGACATTGTTCACTTATTTTTCTTACGGGTATTTCCTAACAAGTTGCTCTTTAAACGAAAATTACTAAGCAACTTCGCTCATTCTAGAAATATTCCACGCTCAGACCATTCGCCGCGTGACCTAGGCGAGGTCTCCCTGGCTTCCACGAGCGGGGGTCCCTGGAGGCCATCGCTTCTGCGCATTGTCTGCGCTCTGCGCTCGGATCGAGGGGAGCGGTGCAGTTTCCTAGAACTCGGAATACCCTCTGCTCCGCGAAAACACGCTTCGAGTTTGGAGTTGCAATTTCCGTTTCAATTTCTTTAAAATATTATATTTTAATACTTTCGGGAATATTAATCCTTGAATTTACGCAAGAATAGTTATCCAGAAGGTTATGGATTGTTAATAGAAATTCAGAGGGGCGCTATGAGTAAAGTTATTTTACAGTTGTTACACCTTTCTTAGGGATATTTAGATATTTATTTAGTAAAAAAAACTGTATGTGACGTATGGGGGAGAACATCATCTTCGCACGCTTTCTTGAGTTTCAGAATCCCTTTCCAACAATTTAACTATAACTATTAATAGTTGAAAGATGAAAAAACAATAATAATAATAATAATAATAATAATAATAATAATAATAATAATAATAAGAAGAAGAAGAAGAAGAAGAAGAAGAAGAAGAAATTTATAAAAGCAAGAGATTAACATTTCAAAAACGAGATATTTTGGTTATGTTGGAAATGAAAACTGGAAATGAAAACTGGATACGTTGGAAATATTTATTTTTCAGATAATAACAAACGTAAACTTTACTTTATCAACGTGTACTTTACAAACGTGAACTTTATTAAAAACATTAGCGTTATTTATTCTTGTTTAAAACAGTTTCATTAATTTATGAAAATAAGAAACGCACGCGAAAATAAGAAAATACTCATTGTCGCTGCACAAGAAAGCTGAGATATCTCAGAACTTTCTATTTTAACGGAACCTGCTTTAAACCGTGTGGAGCCGTATATTTGTGGGCTAAAGACTGTTTTACTCTATTGTGGCGGTGGTCTTATGAAAAAGTGTATACCATTTATAAGCGGAGAAACGTGTTCAGAAAAAGTCTTAACTCCAGAGAGACTGTCTTGAGATGTCTTTTTTGGTACAGATGAATACATTTATATAAAGATTACACACTAAATTTGAATTCCTATGAGTACATATTCATTACTATTGATATAAAACTTAATGAACTTCATTTCATTCTTAGCAGTCAAAGATACTCGTAATATTTGCGATGTAAACACAAAGAGTATTTGTTAGACTGATGGAACGGGGAGAGACTGGAATTAATAAAATCTTTCTTACTGTGTTGTAATTTTCCATTGACCTCTTTATCCTGGCGCTACGCAAGTAGCAGAGCAAAAAAGAAAACTAAACGAAATTTAATATCGTACGGTTTTCATCTGGCACATTCTCACAAGGCGATGTACATCTACGACAAAGAGATTACTTCTATCGAATCATTTCCTACCTTTATTGATTTCTTAAATACTGTCTCACGTGGTGACTACTACACAAATGACTAATAAAACGAATGATTTAAAGAAGTAAATCAGAATATTTTTAAATAACTCAGGGAATTTATGCAGTATACACCGAGAACAAAATATCCCTTAAAAATACATTTCAATATTTATTTCTGAACAATTACGGATTATTTGACTTTCACTTCACTTGCTTCTTTTTTAGAATGACAACAATATTGCTGAAGACATTTGGAGCACATTGATACTCAGTTTCACGCTCACACACTGTTGGAATGCAGTTACGTACTGTTGATAATCATCGTAATTATGGCAACAAAATTGTAAAGATAAATGAAGTGAAAATATATCCGTATTCTCACCTGAATTGATATCTGCATCTGAAGTATGAGATGGCTGCAGGTATACACGAACTGAAGGAGTCTGTCCTTGCTTAATATTGCCACTTCAAATTAATATAGTATTCTCGCATATCACAACACAGCATTCATAGTTTAGAGAGAAATTCAAAGTAACAACCTTGTTTAGTAAATCCGTTGAAAATGTGTTCCAATCAGTTCAAAATAGCACTTTTATAAACATTTCCTTACAGCACAACAGGTTTAATCTTAATTTATTTCAAAATTATGTCACTTCAAAATCACCCAAGTTGCATAAATTAGATGAGATCCTAAACGCTTATTAATAACTTTTTCGCCAGTGGCAAAACACTACTTGAAGCAATGACTTGGAGGAAAAGCTTGAAACAACTGTCTCAAGAGGCGGTTCGACGGAAAATGAATTTTTCTGGACGTTCTTAGATCACGTGACTCCAAAGCATGCACTCGCCCCATTCTTCCATCCAAAATTATCTTAATTATCTTGAATCAGCAGTACTATTACAGATTGAAATTCACAATTTTATGAGTAGTATTAAAATAAAATATTTTACAGAAGAAGTTTTCCCATTATTTGGAAAACATTTTAACAAAATACTATTATTATTATATACTAATATACTAATACTATATTATATTATACTTCTACTACTTCTGTTTTTTTCTTGAAATTAAATTGTTTGCTCGTTATTTCCATGCATCTTATATACCAAAGAGAACATTTGATCTTTATTATTTAGGACATGCACATATTTATATTAATTGATATATCATTCACAAATATTTGTTGAACTTATATCAAATGGGTTATTAGCAATCACTGTATGAAAAGCGACGTTTCGGAATTTTATATTATTTCCATCTTCAGGCTGTAAAAACAATAGAAACATTTACAACAACGTGTATTATATAATAATGAATATATTAACGTCTGTTACATTATTTATTTCATTGGTTTCTTGAGCTTAATAAACTGACACAGGCATAAAAAACCTACTCTTTGAGACTTCTTAATTTTCATTCACAACATCCTATACAACACAAAAATGCCATTATATACCAATCTAGTCTATAAAGCCATTAAAATTTACAACCCTACACTTCACTCTAGAAAATTAAACAGATTTTTTCAACTATATTGGCCAATGATTATCCCCCTATATTTATTTATAAAAGTATCAATATTCTTCTTCATTCTATTAACACAGCATGTACTAGAAAAGAAAATTCTAACTCTCCTAATATATTTACTGAATCTATTAGATATATTCTTTGATATTTATTTTCAGTCTTCAACTGAATAAGAAAATCACTTTCTACATATAAGATAATCACCAACTTTAAGACTACTGGAAATTTCAGTCAGTACATTAAAAAAGGAAAAGGTCCAATCAACAGGCGTCATAATGTTGTTTAGCAAATTTCACGTCAAAACTTTCCTGCCAAATATATAGGGACGACCAAGAGCGCTCTAGAAGCTTGTTTCAAAGAGCATGTCAACAATATTAAAATGGTAGCATCAAACGTAATGTCATTACACAATACAAAATAATGCCTAATAATAATATTCTTTAGGAAAACATTAAAATACTTCATACTCAAAAGAACTAACAAAAAAGACTTCTCTTTAAAATGCTTTACATTAACAGTACTTACTCATAAAATTAACCTCCAAATAAATGCAAAACAATTCAATGATATCCATCACTCGATCTTACAAACATAACCTCCCTTCCCTTACACAGTAATAATTTCGTTTTGTTTTGACAAACTTAATCTCATCGTTACTGTACCAATTTTCCTCTAATATTGTTTCACGGTTTTCATACATGAATTTGTCATTCACTTGAACTTTCTACGACGTGAAACTTCGTACTTTCCCTGTGTAATTTCCCCCGACTTTAATGATAACTTCACATTTCAAGTTGGTTGGTTAGTGATTCCGGACGCGTCGAAAGCTTAGGTCATCAGTCCCGTAAGTGTAGTGCATATTTTTTCCTCGGGAGATGATGGTGATCTTCTCCCGCTAGATGGCGAGATCCGGCGCCGACCTATCGTCGGCTACTGGGGTTTCCCCCTAACCAAGACTCTCCCATCAGCGGAGCACCGCCCCAGCAGCAACAAGCTCTAAGCTCGGGAATGTGTGGTAGTGTAGTGAATGTTAGTAGAAGTGTGTGTGTAAGGGAAGAAGATAGGACAAGGAAGAGGAAGGATAGATCGCGCGCTGTCCGTGGCCCCTTTGTAAGGATACTGCTCCGGCATTCGCCTAGTGTTGATCGGAGAAACCACGGAAAACTACCCATCGGAGCAGCTGGCAGCTAGAATTCTCCTCCAGACAGCGAATGAATTCGACCTAGCTGTGTGTGACCCCTAGAGTCAAAAATCCTGCCGCCGTCAGGACTCGAACCTACTATCTCCCGGTCCGAGGCGCTGCAGTGACATTAGTTGATGCACCGAACAACTGCTCCAGGTCACATTTTGAGTCAGTTATATCATTATATAATCACCTTATCTCCCACTATTGCTTTTTCATATACTTTCGTCATCTTATTCCATCAGTTCCATAACTACTTACAGATTTCGTAATGGTTTGTGACCTCAACATGGTGGTCACTTCTTCTTCAGCTCTACATACACTTTGATACTTCGATTTGTTTATGCATATGCTAACTCTGATGTAAGGGTATCTTTGACTAAGTTTAAAAAAATATGGAGTTTGTCATTGTATAGGGTACATTTGACACTAATACTACCAAAGTCTTAGGGAAACAAATTGGAGCCGTTTTTCAGAAAATGTTGTTTACGTTATTTTTTAAAATTGCAAATATTGAACTAAAATATTGCACTATTGCACTAAAACTACTAAAATTTCCAAAAAATCTAAAGAACCTTAATGAGAGAACTATTCATGAACAACAAATTTCATTTGAAGGAAAAATCTCCATCTTCAATTTTATAGTTGTAAAAACACGCCGAAAATTTCAAACATTTGCAATTTTGGAAAATTCAGAGTTATCTGTGGAAATCGGACCCATGCCAACTTTATAGGCGTATTTTATTCTATTTTCACAAGAAAAAGAAAGATTTAAAGAAAAAAATTTGAGCCGTTTTTTGAGGAAATTTTGAAAATATCCGCATGTGCTAATGTAAAGTACCTCTAAATTTTAAAGAATGGTTTTCAAAATTCCAAAGCTACAGCCAGATGGACAAAGGTTTTTTCAATTTGGAAAAGATCGTACGTGTGGTTTAGGCGCTATAGTATTCACATACGGACCGACAGACGGACGGACACATAGACGGAGGGACGGACGGACGTTTCGAATGAAAACAACCCTTTTTCCGTATCAGGGGACCCCAAACCGTGTATTTCCGTTGAAATCACCGGGAGCGGTCGCTCAGTGCATCAACTGATGTCACTGCAGCGCCTCTGACCGGGAGGTCCTAGGTTCGAATCCTGACGGCGGCAGTATTTTCGACACTAGCTCTTCAGCTAGGTCGAATTCAGTCGCTGTCTGGAGGAGAATTCTAGCGGCCGGCTGCTTTGATCGGTAATTTTCCGTGGTTTCTCCGATCAACACCTGGCGAATGTCAGGCGAGTACTGTTCCGACTTTCACCTGGTATTGAAAAAAAAAAAAAAACGAATAACCACCGACCAGAGCATCCGGCCGCTAGTGTTCTCCTCCAGACAGCGACAACTCGTTTCTAGTTGTCTGGCTAGTGCCGAAAATCCTGCCTCCTTCGGGATTCGAACCAAGGAATCCGCGGTCAGAGGCACTATAGTTGAACCACACAGTTGAACCACATCTCCCGTTTTTGAGACTGGAAATTGCTGCACCTATACACTTACACCGTGAGTCTTCTTCACTTGCAACTCAAATTAGATTAACTGGCGACAACAGAGCGATTTCCCCTCAATGAGGTTCGAATCACATTGCGTCTCAACTTCCGTGGCCGCTCAAATCTCACCGGGTCTGCGAACTCGCCGCATTTAAACCCCTGGTTCACGTTCCAAACATTCTGCACCCAAAGACATTAATATTACAGAGGTACTGTATATGTGATTGATTGACTGATTTTTTCATTTCGGGCGCGTCAACGGCTTTGGTCATGTATCCCGTAATTGTAGTGCATGTTTTTTTCTTGGGAGAAGGTGGTGATCTTCCCCCGCTGGGTGGCGAGATTCGGCGCCGACCTACCGTCGGCTAGTGGTGTTTCCCCCTAATCAGGACTCTCCCACCAGCGGGGCACCGCCCCAGCCGGGACACGCTCTAAGCTCTCGACCGGTCTCCCAGAATATGTGGTAGTGTAGTGAATGTTAGTGTGTGTGAGTAAGGATAGAGGATAGGACAAAGAAGAGGAAGGCAAGATCGCGCGCCATCCGTGGCCCGTTTGTTAGATTACTGCTCCAGCATTCGCCTGGCGTTGATGGGAGAAACCATGGAAAACTACCGATCAGAGCAGCCGGCCGCCAGAATTCTTCTCCAGACAGCGACTGAATTTGACCTAGCTGAAAAGCTAGTGTCGAAAATCCTGCAGCCGTCAGTACTGGAACCTAGGACCTGCCGGTCAGAGGCACTGCAGTGACCATTGTACGTGTTACCATTTTTACTAAGGCAAATAACCAAACATTACCTCTTTTTGTTTTCACAGTAAACAGATAAATATCCTACATCGCACGAACTCAAAAATATTACACATCAATCGCAGATGCCAAAAATAGGAATGTAGTATGGCGAATTAAAATAATGAAGCGTGTGTCAACATATCTACTAAATTTTCTTATATCAGGTTTTTCGAATAAATGCAGTTTTATAATATACATGAATCTGTTAGGCATTGAAACGCAATGAAATTCTCAACATTAAACTTTATTTTGTGAGTTACTGGAACTCAATTATAACAAAATAAATATTATTCTTGTATGTTTAAGTTCGACACACATACTGTTCCTACTATTTTTTTCTGTTTTCTTTCAATAAAGTTGTGTTGATTTTGTCAAGATCTTCACTTTTTAACTGGTGTGCGAGTGCGAATGTTGTTGCGTAGTAATAAAAACACTTGACTCTCATCTCAGGAACACAGAGAAAACAGGAAAATTCAGATTCATGGTAGAAGATAAACAATGAGAGGAGTTATCGATAATATTGAGAGCGTAATACAACAAAAATGAAAGGGGGAACAGAAGTACTTACTTTCGGGAAATGTGTGTGCAGCTACGTTCTATAACATTATAACAGAGGATAAATCACACAAAATTGTCTTCTATGTAATATACACGTACGTAATACAGTAGAAATTAACAAGAAATTATGAATATTTTTATGAAATGATTTTTATTATTTAGTAGTTATTAGTTTTGTAGAAATATTGTAAATATTTTAAATAATATCGTTTCTATACTTTTTAAATGTTATTACCTTATTTGTAGGTTTCAACTTAACAACATACAGTCAATTGAACTTCATAATTATCAGTGAAGAAACACCGCTAGTTGGTTTTGTAGAAGAGACCGAGCCAGGTTGGCACCAGTTGGTAGTTTTTCATGCCTGACGCAACTCCTGCTTACTTCTGACGAGTTCGATTGTATCAATGATAACTACATTAATTCGGGTACATTATTATATTTTTTTATTCGTGAATGTTTGACTGTTTAACATTTAGAGTCGTAAAACGTTATCAATACAAGATGTGCCTGTTAACACCCACTCGTAAAATTATACTTGTTGATTTTATATGATTTTAGTTTAAAATGGACAATATTTACAGAAACAGCACTTACAGACTCTTGCGCTTCGGGGTAGGTGTCCTTGAGGCACCGAGACTGTTACGGGTAGAGGGGAGGCTGATAGGGGTGGCAATGAGAGATTAGAGGCATAACTACATAAATTCATGGTCTTGCCACGAATGATACGGGAACAAACATCAATATTGACGATCATAATGACAGGTTTTTTTTCATTTATTTATCAGAATATAACTTTTCTTCTGCTGGTTGAAATTCCAAAGCTTTGGTTTATAGCGCCACAAAACACTGCAGTCACTTCGTGGGCCCTTGTATACACGACTGAAAATGTGAACTGTGAACTTAGATATATATATTAAAACTGTAAAGAGGCCGAATTTGATGTCCCTCCTAATTGGCTCTCAGTGAATGGTTTTAAACAAATGAAGTACCAAAAATGTTGAAAAAATTAGGAATGGAGAAAATTATATATTGAATAGATCGGAAATTTTCTTTATTAATAAAAAGCTACAAATGGTTTGTTTGTTTGAAATCCGCGGCTAGAATGGAAACGGAAAGATGCCGTCATGCGCATCTTCGCAAATTGGCGAGAAATGGAAGAGTAAGATGGCCGAGCGAGTTCTTGCTTTGAGAACATGCTGCGTTGTGCAAACGGTTGTAATTGTTACTACAGACGAAATTACGATTATTACCAATTGTAAGTATTTAATGAACTTTCTTATATATTAGGTGAACCCGTGCGATTACATCGTATAGAAGGAGAGCTGTAGAAAAGTTATCGCAGAAAGTACTGCATTTCCACGAACATTCACGTTTTATATTTACCAAGATCTCTACACGTACATGGATATTGTTATGGCCTATAATAGCAAATACTTATTTTATCGTAATGACTGAGTTGTTTAATGTCATCATTGAATAATTAATTTTTATGTGAAGGCAGGTACATTTTGTTTGTGTTTTCAGATTGCCATTTATAATTGGACTACGGAACGTTTGTAAATTTTTGTTATTTTGAACTGACAGGTAAAATTTATTGTAAAACATGTTGGTTATTGGTATTGATAATAATAATATGATGAAACACAGATGATGAGTTGTATGTTATTTTGTTTTGTTGTAAGCTGAATTATTTGTATGATTAATGTTCTGTAAGTTGTTAGCTGATAGTACTTAAATGGTAAGTACTATCAGGGCTTGATTTATAGAATATTCGGTATCGAAACGCACCGCGAAAATAATTATTGATTTAATAGAAATAGTTATAATACTTACATCATAATTTAATAATGATCATACCTTTTAACAATAACAGTGGTAGTACTGGCTCCATGTGAATGAAATGATTATAAAGGAAATAAAAAATTGGGTTTAAAATGATATTTTATCGTTTTTAATTATAATTTTAGTACGTTCGTCCAAATGTTACAGTTAAGTGGAAAGTTATTTCATTTCGAGTTTACGAAAGTTGGTCGAACTAAAAACCGATGTTGTCAAGTTTTTGCCCTCCGTTTTTTCTGTGTGTTTTCCCTACTTGGTTTCCAAGGTACAGGAACAGTGTTGTCAGAGGTCGCGCATTTTCAATGCAGGGTTGTCAGATTGAGCGGAATCCCGCTTTTTGGGCTGGAAACCGCGTGTGTATGTTTCTCTCTCTCTCTCTCTCTCTCTCTCTCTCTCTCTCTCTCTCTCTCTCTCTCTCTCTCTCCCTCCCTCTCCCTCCCTCGGTACAAAAATTGATTAAAATTGACAAAAATTAATAAAAAACTGTCATTATTGCAGCCGCCGCGCACACATAATTGAATGTGCCGCCACAGGAGCACGTCAGTAGGGCGTTACCGCCCCTGGCGGCAGCGGTCAACAACAAGCGCAGGCCAGCGGTGCTCGGCTGAGTGCGGCCGCCACGCCTGAGCGAGCGGGGCGAGACTCGACCCCGCCCCTACTACACAGCCAGTCGGCGGGCCTACGGCCTAGGGCAGCTATAAAGCCTCGGCGCGGAGCTGAGGCAGGCAGAGAGTGAGCGAGTGAGCAGCGGTGATAGAGCGACGATACTGTGGTTAAGTGGTGGTTACGGTGTGAGGAGTGATAGACTACGACAACTGCGCGACGACAACGGACTTTCCTTTTCGGCTACTTGGTGACTCGGCGTATGGTGGTACATCTCCTGGATTTACGGCAACACGGCTTCGTCTCTCTACCAATTCTCCTGGATATCCGGCACTATAGCTCTGTACCTGTTTCTGTCAATAAATTGTTTATTGAACCCTTGTGTTTGGAACTTGGACACT
>BLKR01011668.1:0-29175 GCA_011170035.1 Teleogryllus occipitalis
CACAGCCAATATACATTAAATTCATTAGAAAAAAGAAATCAAGTTGATAGCATTTACACAGACTTCTGGTAAAGCCTTGTATGGTAAAGCCTTTGATTCGGTGATCCATAACTTGCTTATACATAAATTAAGTCTTTATAATATCACAATAACTACTAAAATGGTTTAAAAATTATCTCCAAGACAGAACACAATTCGTAAAATAAAAAAAAATTTGAATCTAATGCGATTCAAGTCAGTTCAGGAGTCCCCCAGGGCTCACACCTAGGTCCAGTTCTTTTTCTTACATATATTGATGATATTTGCCTCGTTTTGCAATATGTAAAATGTTTTATTTGTAGATGATTTGAAATTGTTTAAGAGTGCAACATCAACAAACAATATACAAGACTTGCCAAATAGTCTGGAAGCACTTTTTCAATGGTGCCTTCTGAACGTTATACACTTGAATCTAAACAATTGTCAATAACATTCACATTTTCAAAGTCAGTTAACATGATTGATGCTAATTATATTTTATGTTAAACGAATCTCAAACAAGTTTGATCCATAAGAGATCTTAGTGTTATTTTTTATAACAAAATGACATTCTGTTATCACATAGACTATAGTGTAAGTAAATCACTTCAACAACTAGGATTAACGAAGAGAACTTGCGGAGAAATTTCTTTTTTTCAAGCTCTAAAACTTTATACATCGCATTAGTGAGGTCACATTTAATATTTACTTCTATGGTATGGTCACCATTTTTTGAAGGTCAAATTAATCGCTTAGAAACAGTTCAACACATATTTTTGAGAATCATTGTGCCATGTATGAATTTGCCCGATCCATTTATTGATCATAATTACAAAAGTATCTAAGTTTCCACAGGAATTCTGACTCTGTAAGTCTGTGAGAACTTGTAACGATATTATCTTTTTGTACAAAGTAATTCATGACAAAATCGATCCTACACTGCTCAATCAATTGATGTTGCGAGTTCCAACTAGACCATCTAGAAGTTACCATCCCTTTGCTTTATATAATTATTTACCTGTGTTCATAGTGTACAACCCAGTCACCAGAATGTGTAACTATGTTAATGGTCTGAATATTGATATATTAGACATGAAAATGTGTGAGCTAACCAATTTTCTTAAAACTGAAGTTTTAAAGTTTTCTTGAAAGAAATATTGTTTGATTTTCAGTTTATTGATCATTATCTTGTTAAAGAGGCAAGAGTTACCAGTCCTTTGAATCTCACAAAATTTATACAGAGCGTTCAAAAAGTCTCTCCACAGTGGCCATCTCCCCACTGCATCATCCTTTATGTGGAAACGGCAACATCGCAAACTTAATCAGCAACGGTGTTCGAAAGTTATTCAGAGAAGCAAGCAATAGTTGAAACAAAAGTATGTGATTGTATTGTTCATATCGAAGTGACATATTCAATTTGACTATACATACAAGTTGTTTGTTGCGAGTCAGATTATAACTGTTAGAATGCTGACACTGGAAGAAAGTGTATTTTTGGTGGAACATGTGTTTTGAGCAAATAAATAATACATGGATGATGTAAAACAAATGTTTGCTTTTGGGAACTGCATAATTTCAAAAGAACTGTGGCCACTAAGATCACCAGATCTGAGACCTGATTTCTTTTCCGGCGGAGCGGCTAAAGGAATTGTCTACAAAACTCTTCCCAAGGCCATTGAGGAATTAAATGAGTCAATATCTTTGTTTATTATGTCCATATCTCAAGAAACTATATGTAAAAAGTTTTCGATAATAAATGTAAAAGGGTAACACTTCGATTTCAAAATGCTGACAAACATTTTCAACACATGATGTAATAAAATAATTATGAAAAGTAAAATAATACTCTTTATTTCAAATGCTTTTTATTTCAGTGTCACTATATTTTTCCCCACAGCATTTCATGTTTCACATCATGCTCTTTGTTGCTGTTGCATAACGGACCAGGACGAAGACGCCGTCACCAATTATAAAAATAAGTTCGTGATGTTATAACAAGTCTGCAATGTTGCTGTTTCTGCATAAAGGATGGTGGTGTGGGGAGACAGCCACTGCAGAGAGACTTTTTGAATGCTCTGTATTATGTTACTTTTAATTATTTTATAGTTGGACAATAGTCCATTTAGTCAATAAATAAAGATGTCATTGAGGCTTCGGGTAAAGAACCCCCCACCCCCATCCAAATTATGTTTCAAATTCAAGGGGCTGCGACATGAACTAGAATGATTAGTGAATATAAATCTTAAAGTAAATCTTACCTACAGATCAGATGTCCGTGAAGTTCACAGATCAACAGACACTTTTGCCGTTAATCAATTTTTCGATATTAAGGACCCACAAAATATAGTCTGCATTCACAACGTGATATATGAATTATTTGCTACATATACCTACAAGATTTATCCAGTTTTTTAGTACCAAGGACCTACAATACAATTTGTGCCAATTTTTGTTGTAGCATTACATCACTTTCTTTGCACTTCATAAATAATATGTAAGAAAGTAAACTGGAGGTGCTACAACAGTACGTACTTTCTTGAACTTAGTGACAGTTACGAAATATTACAATATTGCCAATTCTGTCCATATTAACACATCCCAGACATCACTTGTAAAACTCATTGAAAATCATAGAAATTTAAGTGCAAACACTAATTCTTGTAAAAAACAATATAATATATAATATCAAAATTAAACAATATAATATAAAACAATATAAAATATCAAAATTAAAGCTCCTATATTTTCAATCAAGTACATTACTTCCAAACACTATTAATTACTTGACTCTATCAATTAAATGATATTTTGAATAAAGATAATAAGAGTTTAGATCAGATATTTTTGAATGATATGGAAAGTTTAAAACCAGAAAGTTGATTGTCCATTAGTAAATTGCGACAATTTTCATCTGGCCCTTGAAATCTGGTTTATTCATAGTGGTGACCACATTCAAACTCTTGATGAAATTGAAACTAAATACAATTTTTCCAAAGCAGATTATGTGGCAATTAATCATGATCTGATATTGTATAATTGGTTTACATTTTTATGGCAAACCTACTAGTGTTATGCATTGATTACTTTTCTCAAAAAATTCTTGATCTTCTTGGCAAATATATTCCTAAATATATCATATTGAAATCTACATATCCACCACAGTATTACAGTAATTTGATTAAATTACTTAAATTGAAATATTATGCACATGTGAAATTTAAATATGGTTTTAATGATTCAGATTATTTAGTTTTCCTAATTTGAGAAAATTATGCAAAAAAAAATCTAGAGAAGATTATACGAATTACATTAATGTGACTGAAAATCAAATTAAGTGTAATGTTAAATCATTTTGGAAATTTACAATGTTTTTGAGGAATACAAATGGGTTAACGAATTTGATGTTTTTTAATTATAAAAAGGCTGATAATGGACATGAAATAGTTGATTATTTGCTGATTTTTTTAACCCGTGAATGTCCTCCAGTCATCACATTGCTCGTGGAATGCAATAGTGGTACAACACAAAAAATAGTAATTTTGAGTTAATGCACTATCTTAATGTTTGTTCTACTCTTCACTTAGACTTGGATTCTCTTGTTCTGTGGAGCATGAATGGTAGATTAAGTTTAAATTATAACAAATGCAAATTGACGAGATACTCTCGAAAGAGTAATATTGTTTATTATGAATACGTGCTGGATGGACATTTGTTTAAATTCAATTTCTTCTTTTAAAGATCTGGGTGTTATTTTTGACTCTAAATTCAAATTTGATAATCACATCCAGTGTACAGCAGACAAAGTGTATTGCATGCTTGGGTTTATGATGCGGGTGACCTCGGAGTTCATAAATATTGAAACTTTTAAAATATTATCTATTCTTAGACCTACTCTATTATATGATTTTCCAGTATCATCGCCCTTATAAAATTTATATAAACAAACATAAGTCCATCCAGCATAAATTCTTCAATTTTGTTGCACACAAGTACAGAATGCCATCGCCAAAGCTATCATTTATATGATTATAAAAAGTTGCAAATTTGCAAAATATTAGTTCTCTCTCCTCTTATCATGACATATATGACTTTTTGTTATTTTTCAACCTTTTTAATAATAATGGTGATTGGCTCACTTTACTATCAAAAGTTTGTTTGAAGGTTCCTCTGAGAAGCCACAGAAATAATAATGAAGCACTATATGCACTGCCATTCACTAAAACTAATTTGTTTTTTAATGCTCCACTAATTAGAATGTAGAATAGCGAATAAGCATGACATTGATTTTGCTCTGTCAGGAAGTGCCTTAAAAAAATTAGTTAAAAGAGTGATGTTGACTTTTTTTTTTCCTTTTTCTTTTTTATAATGTGATGCAATGGTGTATATTGTATCACTCTAAAGAATTGTGATGTGAGTTAGTTGTAATGCGAGTTTGTTGTTGTGAGATTTTTGGTTTTGTTGATGAACATCATAATCTTGCATTGGGCGATTGCCTATTTGATAAATAAATAAAAAACAAAATCGACACTTAAAACTGCTTATAATACAGTTATATCTCCCAACAATGAGAAGGTATTCTCAGAATTTCAAACTGCCATGTTGTGATGTGGCATTCCATTGTATTCCGATCTGATCTGAAAGACGAGCAAATGGGAGGAGGGAAATTGGAATTCGCAAATACGAAAGTAACAAAATTATGCTCAATTACTCACTTTTTTAACGAACAAGACCTTCTTTAAAGAACTGATTTTTTGAACAGAGTTCACTTAACAATCGTCAATATTGTAATTTTGCAATGTTTATTTTTTTGTTGTATGCAAGTTTCGAAAATACAGAGTTTGGTGCAAAATTGGGATTAACCCCCCCTTTCTTTACCATTTTCTACTAATTACAAGGAAAAAAACTTGGCCCGATTTAGAGAAAATAATGGTATCAATTGTATAAAAAATCGCCTATTTCACTCAAAATTACAGAAAAACTACTCAAATTTTGGAAAATTGAACATGACTTTTCGATAAACAGATTTCAATATGAAATGAATTCTATTTTGATTATTGTAGCTAGAGGAAGCAACCGAAAAAAAAATTTGAACTTTTGTAATTTTTGAAAAATTCAAATGCGACCAGCACCACTTTCTTTACCATTACCATTCTTTTCTACATATGAGGAAAAAAGGTCAAACTATTTTTGAGAAAAAAAATTGTTAAATGTTTTGAAAATTTTAAACTTTTGCAATTTTTGAAAATTCGGTGAGCAACGAAAATATGACCTATACTGTTTCTTTAAGTGCATTTAGCATTACAAGAGTCTAAAAAACATAAAAAAATTTTGAAGCCATTTGTGAGAAAATTTTTAAAACATTTTTGAGGCTTCATGTAAAGACCTCCCCCCCATCAAAATATCTATTTCACATTCAAGGGGCTGTGGCATCAGATAGGCAAATACCAATTTTGGTGGAAATCCTGGTTGTGGTTTAGCTGCTAGTGTTGTTCATAGATGGAGATGGTCGGATTTTATGTCGTCAATCAATTTTTCAGTATCAAGTACTCACTAAATGTGGATTCTGACTACACAATGTGCTAGAGTTGTAATTTCCTACTATATGAACAATTGCCTATCAATAAAAAAATTTCTGTTGAAAATTCACCATTTTTCCCCACGGCATTACAATACTTTCTCTATACTGCGAAAGCAGTAGACATAAAAGTAAAATTAAATGTAACAGAATGAAGCTATACTTATTTGTTGCTTGTCACACGAGACTGTTACATCCAACAGAAATCCATGTGCTCCAATGTACATGTGCAAATGTTCATTTAATTTGATGAATTTTGCCAAAGAACAGTAAAAACTGTAAGTGACATATAGGGGAGAACTACAATCAGCATTTGTATGAGCTATATGAAATAAACAATTATTTTCAATCATTATATTGTAAATTTGAAGTGGCCATATATCAGCAATCATACTTTGTACATTTTATAGCAATTTATACACATACTACTCTGTTTCCAAACTAATGAAAGTCCAGCACTCTCATAATAACAAAGTTAAATTATGAAGAAAATGCCAAGAAGTAACAAGTGTTGCTATTTCAGAAATAATTAAACCTGAAAAGGTAACAACTTTCTATTGAAGTAAAACAATACAAAAAAAACAAGCATTCCAGCTGGAGGATTAAAAAAACATGTTTTCAACATTTCATAAAAAAAAAAAAAAAAGAGATTCTTGCCTTTGTAAGACAATGTGCAGCACGGCATCGCACTTTATAATAGCACTGTTCATTTTCAATTGTGTCCGTCAGTGCAAGTCGTGTTGCAGGAGTAGGATACCTCTCCAAGGCCTCAATTGCATTTAATTGGGCAGTAACATCTCTTTCATGCCTCAGTTGGTATTGCCATTGGTAATCTGGTTGTTCAATATTCACAGATCGCAGAAGAGTCATGTCTGGATCCAAACGTAGCCACAAAGCAGGTGAATCAGCACTGTTAAAAATAATTATATATGAAGTTTTCCATGCATACAATGGACGAGCAATGAAATTCACTTCCTTGTTAAAATGCTACTGATGTTGACTATGTTGCCACTGAAAAACCAAAAGGATGTAATACAACATAATTTAACATTCTAATTCTTTCACATAAAACCTACAGAGGACCACATTGTGATTCCGATCACTTCCTATTAGGAGTCAAAGGCAGACTAAGAATTAATTCTAAAGAGTTAGCAAATTTGGAAAATAGAAAAATTAAATGAAAAAAAGTGGAATCTAGAAAAAATAAACGAAAAGCAAGTATCAATCCAAATACAAAAACCAAATCAACAATGCCCTCTACGAGAATGAAGCCAGTGCAGACATAATGTTGACTATAATATAGAACGTAGAACTATATATAGAACGGAACAAGATTAAAAACATAATACTAAAAGAAGCTGGTAAGAAGGTAGGAATCAAATCTTTGATATGAAACGCAAATTGGTTTGATGATGATTGTAGAAATGCCATTAAGAAGAAAAACAAAGCAAGATGTAATTGCCTCCCAAAGACACTAGAAGCAATAGAGAAAAATACGAACAGGAAAGAGCAAATGCCAGAAAACTGCAAAAAGAAAAAGAGAGATATGTTAAGAAATGAAACTGAATCCCTTCTGAAAGAAAATTACAAAAAAGACTACTTCTTGGCTGTCCGGGTAACGCCGCGTAGTGGGCTGAGAGGCGTATTGACATTCTGAGGAATCAGGGTATTGACATTCTGAGGAAGCCTGCGATGTGTCAGGCAAAATGTTGGCCTCTCAGCCCACTACGCGGCGTCACCCGCACAGCCAAGAAGTAATCGACGTGAGCCACGGAAGCTTAGGTGTACAAAAAAGACTAGTAAATTCTATAAAAAGGTAGAGCATTTAACAAAAGAGTTTAAGCCGAGAATTAGTAATATAAGATCTACATATGGCACAATTCTTTCAGAAAAAAGCAAAATACTAGATAGATGGAAGGAATTTTTCCAGGGAGAACACTTGCAAGAATGCGAATGAGGCTGTTAGAGATGGATACTGGGAATAAGAACTAGAGGAACCAACATATGATGAGGTAGTGACCATAATATGAAACTTTAAAAAATCAAAAGGACCTGGAATTGACACCATAAATGCAAAGCTTACACAAAAGGAGGAGAACTATTATAGAAAATAATATTTGAATCGATAAAGACAATGTGATAAAGAACAATGTCAAATGACTGGAAAAGATGACCTAAGTCAATGTGAAAGTGTCACCCAGGGCAAAACTAATGACGGGAAAGGTGACAATTATATACATACAAGGAGCGATAATCACGCTCGTGAAAACTGTTCAAAGGATTGGTTGGCTCGGTAGCTTAGGGGTCAGAGCAGCTGAGCATAAACCAGAAGACCTGGATTTGAATCCCGGCCGGGGCCACCAATTCTGTGTACTAATTTAATTATTAAAATACATTTTTACTCAGTAACAAGGTCACAATTTGGATAGCTTTACATATGCGGAACATATTCTCCGATTGTAAGTGCGTCCAACAAGGTGACATTTAAGAGACCTTGTTATCTCTCCCTGTTGCACCCATGTTTCCCATATGGGGCATGGTTCACAAAATAAATTTCTTGGTGATATGCATTGATTCCTCTTGTTCCTCTTCACTACCGCTTATGCAGAAGAAAGTGTAGTAGGATAAAAGTACATGTCAATAAGTAAATAAGAGAGGAAGAGAGAGTAGGGGGCAGGGTTTTCGACAAAATTTTCTAAAAATTGAACATGGCCTTATTTCAAGATCTATTTTTGTTCAACAGATTTTATTAAGAAAAAAGTTTCTTTATTCAATATTGTAATTGAAGGATGACACCAACATTTTTTTTACTTTCGCAATTTTTGAAAATTCAAAGTTCATTGAAAATACAACCAGTACCACTTTCTTTATGCTGTTTCCTTCATATGAGGAGAGAAAAAAAATTAAAAATTGGAGCTGTTTCTGAGAAGAAATTGTTTAACACAAAATTACTTCAAATAATGTCATGATCAACTTTTCCAAAATTCATCATGAACTCATTTCATATTTTTTGAATGGACAGAAAGGCAGACATTTTGCCGTCAATTGATTTTTCGATATCAAGGACCCACAAAACATGGATTCTGACTACACAACATGTTAAAGTGATTTTCTACATAGAGGAACAAGATTTATCCACTTCGTTACCAGGGCCCAGCAATGAGTGTTTTTTGGTCGAAAAATGCCACTTCCCCACAGCATTACAATACTTTCTTTACACCGTGAAAAAAGTGAGTGAGGAAGTAAAACATATTTTCTCTTTGTGATTGTTACTAACCAAGTTATGCCCCTAATAACATCCATAAAAAATTTGAAGGGATTTAATTCATTTCTTAACTATCTCTATACTATATAACATGAAGTATGCGAAAAATCAAAATGCATGCAGTCAATGGCTAGAATTTCCTTGACACATTATCTTACATTTCCATTTCATACTAATGAGATGAATGATAGAATGTAAATAATTTCCTTTCTTAGTAAACATAACATTTTTAAGGGAACTCCATATCTTTGAATCAAAAATTAATTAAATTAGAAGATGAGATTCAACAAAATACATCAGCTTACTCCATTGCACTGAGGTCCATGTCAACTTCTTCACTTGTACAAAGAGGAATTTTCTTTTTCTTGTTTCGACGGCTCTTTGAATGACATGTAATATCTGCCTTCGCTACAGTGCCTTCCACTTGCAAAGTGTGTTGAAATGTTCCATCTAGTTCCTGGATAGTCACAAGAAGTGGTCCCACATACTTACGGATTCCTCTCTGCTGAGTAGCGTCTTGGCGGATTTCTAATTCTACTGTGTTTCTGAAAGTGGAAAGCATAGATTTTACAATGAGAACCCCTTAAAAAACAGACCTTTGAAATATATTCCACAATATGTTACATTTAAATTTGCATTTCAAAAGTATGTGTATAAAAAATACCTTTTTCGATTGAAAACAAAACTCATGTTAAATTTGGCGTGACCACCAGTTCGGACCCATTGGTCAATGAACACAGACATGTCTTTTCCTGTCACTGTGAAAATAGCTTTGGCAAACACATTCGTACTTATTAGCATGTGGTTCCATAAACCGCTACTGATTTTCTGCTGAGCGGCATTTGAAGCAAGAGACAACTGCTTGTTGAAAACCTGTAAAATATAGACCACTTATAGTACAGGCCTTGAAAGTCATCCCCCCACTATACATCAGGAAATGAGCATCTAGTATCATTAAATGGCAAAGAGTTGTCGACCATCATACATTAGTGTTTTAAATAGTTACAACTATCATCGGTTTGGAATTTGCAACTATTATCTAATTTGATTTATTTACTGTCAAAAAAATAAATTCTGTGCATGAAGCACAGAGGAGTTTTGCACACATCTTCATCTCCAAAATTTTTACCTCATCCCTTTACTGTACTAGTTGTAAGACAAAGTATCAATAAGGCATGGTTGGCAACATTTGAAAACTGGACACTCTTGCTCTCGAATAATAGAAATCTTATTTACACCGTTAAACGAATTATGGATTTTATTTTTTAGCTTTGCTAATAAAATACAACTGGTGGTGTGCTACAAATGGCACAGACTTTCTGATACTATATAGTTCTCTTCTGTTGTGCTTCCAAGTCGTATTAAACAAGTCTATTATCTATTTATTTAATTTCAAAAACAGTTAAAAATAGTGTAACATGCTATGGGGAGAAGTGTGCTCTGTGCATGTTTTCTGAAATTCTGGGATCCCTACCCTAACCCATATAAAAGTGGAATTCTGAATACAGATAAAATGAGCATTTTTGGCAAGAACTGATAAGAAAAATTCCCTCCAGTGTAATAAAAAATAAATTCAAAGGCAAATCAGCTATAGATTTTGGCTATTATCCCTCTTTGTGAAGTAATTGTTAAGTACTTCCTGCTGTGAAAACATTTTGATTTCTTAAATCCATGTTGGCAATCTGAAAATGCTTTGGGTTTACTGAGAAAGGTTTCCGTTCACATAGAAAAAAGTCTCCTAATATTTTTGAAACAATTGACAAAAGAGAAATTGGCCAATAATCTTGAATTTCATTTTTGTTGCCTTCTTTGAAGAGCAGCTTAATCTTAGCTGTTTTGAAAATATCTGCAAAAGTTCCCTGCATAACAAAGCATTAAACATGTGTTAATGGGTGTATAAAGGCTGGTGCACAAGTCTTTAACAATCCGGAAATTCATTTAAACCGACCAAATACTTATTTTCTAGTTAACCGCATATTTTTGAGAATTTCATAGGAAGAAGTTTCGAAAACAAACATCGGGTCTAAACTTTTTGTGAAGACATGTGATGTTGAGTTTTGTGGCTGAAGACTCTTAGTAAGATCGGGGCAGCCATTCTCATAAAATATTGGTTGAAGAGATATCGTAGGCTTCTGCGGCCAGAGTCATGATCTGGGCTGTCCGAGTGACGCCGCGTCGAAGGCTGGGGTGCCGACATTTCGACTGACATATCGTGGTCCTCTTCAGGGCTGTACTGCAGTACCGCCATATGTCGGTCAAAATGGCACCCCAGCCTTCAACGCGACGTCACCCGGACAGCCCAGATCATTGGTTGAAGAGACAAACCACTGTTGCTGGATCGTTCACTTCTCTATCGTTATCTTTTAAAACAACATTCTCTACAAAGTTACTAGTTAATGTGGTCGTATTATAATTTATAATATTAATAGTTTATAATTTATAATAAATCTTATAATTGAAGGTCCGGTGAAATACCGCCCTAACCCACAAAGTCTTTGAATTTTATTTACTTATAGTTTTGTGCTCTTGAAACAATTGAACTCATCAAAAACTTACCACAATTTTAAACAGTTTTTGAAATAGTAATTTATTAATTCTACTTAATAGTTGTCCTGTAATAAAAAAATATGGGGTATAATGGTTGTTACTTGTGCACTTTCCCATTAACCCTTTAACAGTTAGTGCTTCCCACTTAAAAGGGTATTAGTAAAAACATAAAGATAGAGGTTAATATTATTAAAACTAGTAATATTAACTACTGTTTTCATTAGTTTTAACAATATTAATTTTGTTTGTTAAATGAGAATTAATAAAATTCCATTTTTATTAATACTCATCATCTTTAAGGTGTACTTTAAGTGGCTTTAGCAAACATTTTAACACAAATCTAGAATTATGGACACTGTTGGAGCTTTAATCGTGTTTTCTCAATACTTGCTCGGTGTATGTTGAGGTGCGTGTCCATTTAAAATACAAATATATTTTAAAATATTACAAATAATAAATATTGATTTAAATCATTCCAGCCTTACACAAACCTAAATTAGCCCAATTAGGTTTTCTCTTTCATAAATACGATTTAAATGTAATATGAAAGAAAAATTGAAAAAACTGAATACCATAATGTATGAATTTGTATGAAGTTTTTTTTATTTTAATTATATATTATCACCATATTCTGCCTTGGGCAACAATGCAGCAATGTATATTTGAGTTCCTTGTTGAATGTAGACAAGATAAGTGGGTTTTATTTATTTCTATGAATTCCGTCTGGTTGTTGAAACATTATTTAACTGTATGAAATGCAGTTTTAATTGTCCAATTTGCATTGATATTTGCATGAAAATATTTAGTTTGCACATCTAATGTTCTACGATTTGTAATGAGATTTACAAAAAATGATAAAAGATGTGTTAATTCACATAGAAATTGCAGTAAAAATAGTATTAGGTAATCATTACTAAGGGCGAAAACTACATACTGTTTCAGCACCACTAGTTTAATATTTTCTGCAGAATAAAATGCTCAAAACTGACATAATGGACTTGAAGTTCAGGTACCACTAGTTAAATTTAAGTACCTTAATCTCCAATGCATGATTATAAGCCTTCTTCGGGGAAATCCGGTCTAAGTTCGTGGATTTTTTAATCCAGTCTAAGTAAGTGCACTTCAGACAATAACTAGAGGTGCTATAGCAGCACATACTTTCTTGTATTATTTCTAAGTTTCATCATTTTCAAACATTCATAGAGTTCAACAATAATTAGATCTGTGCCATAGTTGTCGGTGTCCCTTGTTCTATCCATGAAAAAAATTGTAATTGCTACTGCACCATAATATGAATCCATGAAAAGGTAATCTAATGTTGGCTCAAGTTATTAGTCTTCATGGTGGGCTACATACCATTCATCTAGGAATAGAAGACTGACTCCCAAATCCTTGAAAATGTTCATAAATTATAATAAAACATATTTTCAAAACCACCGCCTTGCCCTGAAGACACTATTGTCATTGACTAAGCAAGAAGCACATCACATGCCAGGGAAAATAAATTGCTAAGAACTTTCTGAAGTGAATCAAGCTTACCTGCAAAAGTAATTCCTGGCCAATACGATGCTCTAACATTCTCATCACTAGGTGAGCCTTCTTCTGCAGAACCTGAAGGTAGCGTGGGGACATGGTGTGCAGGTTCCGAATGGGAAAATAGAAGCCTGGGTCATGTGCTCTGGGTGGGGGGGTTGGGGCGGCAACGGTTGCAGGGAGGGGAGCAGGTGCTTGGCTTGGGTCCAGCACTATGCCTCCAAACGCTTCTTCATACTTGACCACCTCTTGCAATTCCTAAAGAAATGGACAGAATTCAAAGGTAACATGACAAGGGCTGTAGCTTACGATTTTTATCCCAAAAATGCTACAAAAATATCGCTTTTTTAACATAAATTTTGAATCCTTGAATGAGCAATTAAACCATGAATTTTCTCAAAATTAAATTAACAAATTGTGGGAAATTCAATTCACCAAAATCTTTCATATATTTCTTGAATTCCAATTTGTGTTCCCCCACCCCATCCCAATTATATTTATCACAAATAAAAATCAACATCCGTTTCTATGTAAAATTATAACTGAAAAAAATCATGGGTGTTTACAGTATTCACAAAAGTGAATACTCTAATTTTTATCAGAAAATACATTGTACACTTTACAAATTACATATACAATATTTTGATACAATCCGCCATACTCACAGACTGAACCCATTCCCGATATTCATTATTCCCAAAACTTTTCTTTGCATAAAGGCCACAGAGGTATGTTGCAATGCCTTTGGGGAGCCAGGTATCAGACCAATGTTGCATGGAAATGAAACACCCAAAAAACTGCTCCGCGATTGCTTGTGCCATTGCTTTTCGGGTGATATACGTCTGATCAATGATTGCCGGAGAATGTAATAAATTGGTGCTGAAAAAAAATTCTGAAGTGAATTCACACTGATATACACAAGATAAATTTCACAGATATTTCTGAAAAAGGGAATTGCTAGATAAATTCAATACCTGAGAATGCTCATAGTTGCATAAGCTGACACATCCTCATCAACCTCATCTACAAACACTTGCTTGTAGCAGGAGTAGGGGTACCTATTGGCTAAGGTTTCTTCATAATATTCAAATGCTTCATGCATGTACCGCGCCGATACTTTTAGTGATGGCATCAATTGCGGTAAACAAAAGTGAGTAACTTCATGCATATAAGGATCGACAAAAATTTCAAACGGTCTGGAAAATAATAATCATCAAAATAATTACTCATATACAGTTCTTATATTTGTGATGATTACAAAATCTTCTCATAATGCAACTTCTATTACTTCAGCCATCACTTGCAAAATACACACTACACTTCTACAATGATATCATATTATGTCTATTTAACAATATACCAAGGTATGCATACAAGCATCGGCACCAGTATCATGTAGCCTCCTTCATACTTGCATTTGACATACTGAGAGCAATGTAAGGTGCATTAATGAAAATCCTATGTACATCACTGCACCTCCTCTTTCCTTATTCAGATCTTATGAGAGGAGAAGAGCGGTACTTACCCCACAGCAAGAGCAATGTTGGGTGCGCAGGTGGGGGTCTGTAGGACATAATGGAATGTTTTGCGACGCATATCTGGGGTGTACACGACTTCTATAAGATCTCCACAAGAAACAGCAGTCATACTTTCATCAACAGTAAATTCTAACTTCCAAGTACAAACTTCTGCAAAGCTATCAACACATGGAAACCAAAGTCTTGATGAATTTTCATGTCCATAAGTGAACATATGAGCTGCACGCTGAAAAGGTATATTTGATTTACTGAATGCTATATTAGAACAAAACCAAAGGAAAATGGATATTAACATAAAAATGCCGTGCTTTATGATAGTTGTGATTACCTCAGCTAAAGTTCCTTCACAATCTGGAATAACAAAATGTATTCCTCCCTGGGGCTGCTCAAGGGAAAACTCAAGGCCCACTCTAAGACCTCTTCCTTCTCCTATGAGTTGACTCGCTTCAGATGGAATAGTGATAATTAATTCTCCAGCATTATTATCGGGATCAATTTGTTGAGCAGCACTTAAATGAGAGCTTGAGAAATATTCCAAGGAACGTCTAAACACAAAAGGCACCACCAAGAAACTATTAAAACAGAATCAGCATTCACATCAAATGCAAAAACAACAAATCGTTTAAATTTAACACACTACTGTTACAAAATACAATACTCACTGATTAGGATCTCCTTGGCAGATATCCAAAAAAGGATCAAAGTACTGGAATGGGGCTTCGTAAGTATCATTTAGAAGAACTCGATATACCCGGCACTGTTTTGCATTCAATTTAATTGTTTTCAGGTTATCTTTCAAGGGCACAATGGTCAGTTCCGAAAATCCCTAGAACACAATAACAATATACATACATTGAATCACCCTGATAGTAAACATTTGGCTAATGTTTTGAAAATGCAATACTGGGTACAACCGATTAACAATTTCAGATGAGCTGAATCATTTTCCTGAAATGTTTTTCTGGGACCCAAGACAATTAAATAATAATACATTATTATAACAAATGGTCCCTCACTACGATATGTCTCTCTAAACAGTCACGAACCAACATCCATCAGCAATGAGGGGAAGGCAATGGTGGATCCCAAGAAAAATTTGCAATAGAACTGAAGGAAACTCTTTTAAATTTAAGAACTACTGATAAATTATTTAGCAATATGTTACAATCATTTTCTGGAAGTTTGTGTTAAATTATTTTCAGTTTTTGAACTTCAGCAAGGACATAAATGTTTTGAACATTTTATATTCAAGCGACTCATTCTGCAGAGACACACTGCAGAGGCACCGTCCTTTTTTTGAAGAAATAGTTCAACGTTTATTAAGTACCTCTGATTGCACAACTATTATCTACATCAACAGAAACTAAAATAAGATTGCAACACATTTGTGGACAGACATAGCTGTAGAATGTTGGAATTTCCACAAACTGATTACTCATAACAGGGGTTACAAATCTGTTCTTAAGTGATAAGCTGATCTGAAAGTATTCAAAGACCGAACTTTCAGTGTACAGAAAGACTCTAATAATAAAAGTTCTAAAAGCAGGAACAGTAACTCCTTGCCTATATAAAGAAAGGGAAGAAAAACCTAACCTCGTGTCCACCAATGACCTTTCCTCCCCTTTGGTAGGAGACTGTCAATTTTCTTTTGTTACAATTATACTTACAATTATACTCTGCCTTTGGAAGTTTATTCCAGTAAGACTCACAATTTGATGAGCTGTAAGAAAATTAAATATTTTTATAAGACAATTAAATTACAAACAATGTTCATCAAAAGGGTAATCAAGATACTTATAATTTAAAAGGTCTTATTTTATCTAACGATTTTCCCTTCTTCATTTTCAGACAATTTCTTTTAATCTCGTCTGTACGATCAAAAATTCAATGTTTATAACACTGTCATGAAACAACTTTCATTTTTACGTCTAAACACTTTCACGAGCGACTGCAATTTTCACACAGATCCTTCAAACATCCCTAAAAGGCAGTATTTTCAGATTTAAAATCCAATGTAATACACAAAACACCGATTTCTCACACACACACCAAGTGTCACCTAACTAAGCCACATAGTAAATATCAACAAAAAACAAACAACTATCACACGCATTTTTGTTTTCATCTGCCCATCTGCAGGGAGGGAAACCTTATACGCAGGGAGGGAAATCTCGCGACCAGTGTATCAGAGAGTATGCAGCTATACACGACTCTGAGCACGATGTCGCCGTGCTCAGAGTTGCACTCCGATGTAAACAGTGACATCTGACGCATCATCAGCTGTGGCACGATCACCCAATCGTGAGCTTCAATGCCATAAGTTTCGTAACTAAGTTCGCCAATAGATAACTTCATCTCGATGATTTGTCAGAAATCACTATTTAAACTTAACCGAATGTTCGCTTCAAAATTCTCCGCTCATGGCGCCTCTATCTATTAGTACATGCTCAAAGTACACAATTGTTAGCGTAAACTCGAAATTGAAGTTATACTTCATGCTGTGGAATTATCGAGTGTTTTGAAGTCACGAAGGATTTTCATTGAACACTGAATATCCTAATGCATCTCTAAATCATTGGTATCATCGGTAGTGTCGTGAACAGTTCATAGTGCAAGAATGTCTGCGACTTGTGTGTATAGACCAAGCAGAACTTTAGTTACAACTGTTCCCAAAATGTGGAAATTATCCTCCAGCTGCAATATGTGTGCATTTGGTATTTTAATAAAAAGTAGACTGTACAATTCTATGAGTGTATGCAGCATTTTTGTGAAGAAAGTTAAACAATACGACAGACCTTTGGTATTGTGTAGCGTCTCCCGGTTCTTGAGAGAACGGGGCACGAGTTGTACCTCAATCTGTCGGACATTTACGTCCAGTAATGCGGTTTGCGAGAGGCACGATATTTGCGACAAGAAAACCTTGTTGGAGTCGAAGTCCAATAAACTCCAAGGTGTTCTTAAAGAAAGGAAAGATCGAATTAAAGTGAGCGGCCAAATACTTCTAAATGATATTAGGGAAACAAAAAATAAAATGAAGGAAAAAATGGAAGAAGTAATTGAGCGTGAAAATGTGTTTACAATCCCAAATTTTCTCTGTGTATCTCGAATAATAATATCTCCCTACTTAGGTTATGTTATTATTCAATCCAATTTTCAACTTGCATTCGGATTGTTTGTTTTCGCTGGAATAACTGACTTAATTGATGGTTGGGTGGCTCGTACATATCCTAGTCAAGCCACAAAGATAGGTAGTTTTCTTGATCCAATGGCTGACAAAATTTTAGTTGCTATATTGTTTGTGACATTGACATACATGGAATTAATTCCCATTCCTTTAACAACAATGATTATTGCAAGAGACCTGTTGCTTGTTATAGCAGGATTTTATATACGCTACCAGTCTTTGCCTCCTCCTAAAACATTGCCTCGGTACTTTGATGTTACACATGCTACTGCTCAACTTGCTCCTACATTTGTTAGCAAAGTAAATACAGTTGTACAGTTGAGTTTAGTTGCTACAACATTAGCATCTCCAGTTTTTGGAGGCATAAGTCCTGAAGTGATTCATGGGTTATGGTATTTAACAGCAACAACAACTGTAGCATCTGCTTGTAGTTATATTTTTTCTAGAAATACGTATAAGTACTTGAAACCTAAAAAGCAAGATAAATAGACTCTAATGCATATTCTTGTAATTAATGTTATCTTTTGTTATTCAATTTGTGAAAAGTGCTCTTGTAAGTATTATCAGAGTTTTAAATACACATATATATTTACATTTTTGAATTTTAATAAATATTTTTCATCTATTTCCCTCATGTGTCAAAGCATCGGTGAAAAATAAATGCGATCTAAAGGTTTTAATTTTGTTCCTTTTCTTAAGAAGTGTGATTAGTTTAGAACTTTATAATGATCATTATTAGAGTACATTTAACTGCACTTCCTCAAATGCACATTGTTTTTGGTGTTCATTTCATCTGGTAAGACCACTATGACAATTAGCACTTTCATAAAACCTCTTGAATATTGTAATATAAAATTTACTATTTCGTACATTTAAGGTTTTACTGTCTTGTCATAGGAAACAGTGCAGCCTTCAAACAGCAAGGAGATTGAAGCTGTGTCCTAGAGTTCACATTTCTCACTTGCTTCCAAGCTCACTCAGCCTAAAAAGAAAGAGCAGTCTTTGATGGAGATCAAAATAATGGACACAAAGTAGCTAAGGGCTAGAAATACTGTGGTCCTGTTGTCTGAAATGCCTAGGAAATCCTTTGTGACAAGGAGAGGGACAGTTGACATTAACTTCTAATAATTTTTAAAACGCCTTGTAGTACTAAAACACAAATGAAATAGCAAGAGATGTGAACATTGTTGTCATTTCAAAACTTAATTACAAGAACAATTACTTGGATTTTTTAATTAAATTTATACCATTCTTCAAAGCCCTATGATTGAAATTAATTGCCTTTCAACTTTACATTAAAAATGCAGTGAATCCTTTCAAAGGTTGTTTACATTTTAGGGCTTATGGAGGAAATTTAAAGGAACTAATACACAATGAGATTAGAACAAATTTTATTTCATTGTTAAAAGACTCCTGAAAGATATTTCAGAAGTTAATTTCAGGAAGATTACAAGGAAATGTTAAAAAATCTTAGGTCCCTCATTCAATATAATGGAAGAGCCATAATGTGTGTTAATGCTGCTTTAAAATTCAGTGGTGCAACCAGCAATTTATTAAAGAGGGAGTGGCTGCAGGTTTGTAACCAATCTACCTAATGTTTTCTTAAAAACAATTTTTCATTTATGCAGAATTTAAAATGTATTTATATTTGAAAATTTATAGTTCATCACATAATTAAGTTACTGAATTACTTTCATTACTGTAGAAAATTTGCAAAAACTACATTTGTGACTATCATTGATGACTAGATGCTGGGTAAAGCCTTGTGAGGCCCCTCTTAGGATTAATGATTGATAATAAATGAATGATTGGATGGATAATTCAGCATATTCATATCAGAACTGCCTACATGCAAAAACATGACTACATCAGCATTTAATGAAAAATCTAAAAAAGAGGAGATTGGCAATGAAATTGGCATTTTAGGCTGGAAGACTAGACTAGGCAGTTACGTAGCTTTTTTATTGCGTCTTCTCTTAAGAACATTTGCTTGCTTCAAAAGTTCTGTATTCTCATCTTCAATGACAGGTGTAGGCTCCAGTAATCTCTTGGGTAAAAATACAAGTCCCATAAGTGTTATTCCTGCAAGAAACATTGGGAAAGTGGTTTCATTTCAATTGTGTTAAACTAATCTGCCCACCCCTACAAAAAAAATTAGAAATTTTTTTAACTCACCATTCAATATTGATTGAAAGACGACATGAAAGGTGGGAGCAATTGATTGAAAGTAGAAAACTTCAGAGAAATGCAACAGAATTGTAATCAATAATGCAAATTCTCCTAAACTGACAACACTGGAAAGTTAAGATATATATTCATTAGGACATATTTAACACGATATTATTAAATACAAGTCGTCGTCACTTACGGTTTATAGTGTATGAACAATGTACAGTGAATTAATGCTACTGCTTTTAATATTGAGTACACGCCGAGGACTCGCGGAAGTAAGGCATCTTCTGAAATAAATTCGCATTCAAAATATCGGGAACGATTCCCATGCAATATTAAATAAATATCAACAAAATATTATTAAAAATAAAATAATAGGAAATTAATATTTAAATTAGAGAAAAAATTGCATTCACCCTAACCTTTCGCACGCACTCAACCAACCTGATAACAAACCCGTAATTTCTCCAAGGTATGAACGTTTCTCTATGTAAGACCTAACAGCATTACCCAAATCCATGAACGCTACAAATGCAATCCATCCTCTAAAAGCATATAATGCTTTTTGATCCATTCTTATTTTCTCAATTCAACCTAACCGCCATCTTACCACTGGTCTACCCCAGAGAGTATATAGCAAGTAAATCGAGGTATATAGCCATTGCCCCAACCACAAAATTGGCATGGACCCAACCCTCGTGCTTTATATAAACTACTAGAGAGATGGCCAGAATGACGTCACAACTGTTGGCGGGAAAGTCATGAGTGGCATGTTCTTGTGTATATATAGACTTTTTTATTTGCTACCTGTTCAATTGCATTTCATTTTTTGAGGGAGTTGAATACACATGTAACGTTGAGACAAGATGCCCGCATTTAATTGTCGAGTAAATAGTTACCAATATTTTAATACATGTACTAATTTTAATTTTGTAAGTGAAAAATGATTTTGAAAGGCGTAAATAGAAATGAAACGTTTAAATTTTAGGAGGTCGAGAAATATCTTAAGGAAACCGTGATCGGATTCGAGGACGAGGAAAATTGTTTTCAAATTAATGTGAAGTATTGAGAAATTGATAATTTGGTATATAATTTTTTGTATAAAGTTAAGTATAAACGATTTGAAAGAATCAATTTGAAGTTCTCTGTGAATCTCCGTCACGTGATGGAAAGATCATGGGCAGGCATACTAGAGAGGCCTAATTATTGTTTTATATAACATTCCACAATGAATCCGTAATTTTGGACTTTTATTTATTAACCTAAACCTGCCTGATGTGTGAAAATATCAGTCAAATATCAATAATCGACTCTTATTTATTTGCTTAATTGTAAGATTTGAGGGCAAAAAAATCAGTCAATTTTGAAATAGGCAGGAAAACGGTGTCCCACATGTGGGACGTCAGAACAATGAATTATCAATTTTATCATAATTATATTTGAAGAAAAACCAAGTTTTAAATTGTTTAGTTAATTAAAGATATAAAATAAAAAATGTGCAGGATATTTTTATGTAAAAATTTTTACATAGAAACAAAAAAGGGAAAATATAAAATCGAATATTGTGTTTCTCTTAGTATTCTCACATTGTTTTATTCATTTTCAATCAGTGGCGGCTTGTGGGTATTTGCATGTTCACATGTGCACACCCAAATAATTGCGATGCAATGTTTTTTTAAACATTTCTTAACATGAGGGGAATACAGGTCCTCTCAGAGCGTTTCCGAAACATGGTATTTCAAAACTCGCGCCGTTCGGAAGCTGCGATTGACAGTCCGCCGCCAATGCCCTTCGTGACAACCAGCTAGAGCACACTCGGGAAATGTGAACGAGCCGACGGAGTCCGCGGCTCCCGCGGGGCTGGAGGGGAAAGAGGGGGGACATGGTGTCTTATGGGCGGTTGGAGCACACTCCGGACCGAGCGGAAATTGCGGGATTACTGCGCAGACGCGACCTCTGAAAGTGCCTTGACATGTCGTGAAGATATAACACTCGGCTGGCACAAGTTTTTAAGAAAAGTAAGGGTGGCATTGATCGAAGAAAGTGTGAGATATCTCTCCACTTAAATGAGCTCTCACCCATTCCAAAGCAATTCTTCGGTAGCGCGCGAAACGCAAACGCAATGCTGTGCAGTGTTGCATTCATAAGTATTCTGTTAATCGAATGTTGTCTGCACATTTTAAAGCGAGTTGCAATTACAAATCCATTCCCAAGCATGTGAAAACCAAAATGTATTGTGAAAACGTATGTAGGAGGCTACTTTTTAATGCGTTTGGAAAAACTGAAGTTAGAGTGTTCGTTTTTCCGTGAAGTGTGGTTGTACAGCTGACAATGAATAGCATCGAAAATATTAAAATACGAGTAACATCAATGAAAATACCACAGAAAAAAATTGCTGAAAAAGAAACTGCATTTACTGAAGCGACACAGACTTTGTGTTACGTCACTCAACGTAAACGGCAAACTATCCAGATTTTTTTGAGTATTGGGTATAGAAACTTGTACTTTTAACCTTAAATTTGTACAGCGAGTTTATGGAAAATACTCCATAGCAAAAGTGCGAGTAAAAAGTTTCAAATCAATGTGTTTCTTGACACCCTTTGAAAAACGTTCTGGAAGTGCCGAATCATGTGGTTACACGACGCAAGTAGTAAATATTTCGGAGGGGTCCTTGCCGAGCGAAGTCGAAACGGATGTTGTGAAAAGAAATGCGGTCAACCCTCCTTGGTGATTAAAGGAACTACTCAACATGTTATCAAACTTCATAAGATGTCTTGTTTCTAATAGTCATTATTTATGTTAATGAATAAATGTGTATGATTGTAATGTATGCCTCTATGTATGGGCATGTGTGTGAGAGCGAGAGGGAGAGGGTGGAAGGGAGAGAGAAGAGAGGCGTTGCACACCTTAATAGTATGACCACGAGCCGCCACTGTTTTCAATGGTATGCAGTGAAACAGTTTACATGAAGACGTACACTACACTTAACATTATGTTCGAGTTTGTGTATGCCACGATTATAATCGTATTTCACTATATTCTCACAAGAAATTCAAGGGAACATTTTGGAGACATTTCTGAGAAAATTTTGAAAATGTCCCTGAGGCTTCATGAATGTACCCTCAAAATTAATGACATTTTTCAAATCGTAGAACTTCGACTAAGGCCTGATCGGCAGGTGTATCTTCAATTTGGGAAAAATCATACACATGATTTAGGTGCTAGTGTTGTTCACATACACCAGAAAGAAGGACGCTTTGCCGTCAATCGACCTTTCGGTATCAAGGACCCACAAACATGGATTCTGGCTATACCACGTGTTAGTTCCCCCCTAAATTTACCAACTGGATTATCCACTTTTTCGTTATCAGGGCTCGTCAATAAGAGTTTTTCTGCTTAAAATTCGTATTTTCGCGAAGCGTTACATAACTTTCTCTCTACTGCGTAAGAGGTAGCGAGAAAGTAAAAATGTGAAAAAGAATCACGATTTGTGTTTTGAGAGGAACGTTTGAGATTTCTTCAAGCCTGTTTCAGGGTTCTAGGGCAGTGAAATTTTTTTTCTTTGAATTGGGCTCTGAGAAAATATCATTCTAGTGGTACTACAGAATGGCACATACCTCCTAGTGAAGTTTTCTAATATCCTTAGTGTGGACTGACTTCACGGTCTTGCCCCATCCTCTTACCACCTGCCATCTAACGCCGCCCAAAGTACATTTTTTTGACATTTTCTCGTTTTTTTTCCCTAATAGAAGAACGGCAATACTTTAAGAATATTAAAGAAGAGTAAAACCTCGTCATCAATGGCAATTTCTATTGAAAAATTTGGAGCCGTTTTTAAGAAAATGGCGTTTCACCGTTACTATAGACGCGCAATTTGAAGCTCCTTTTCACAGAGAATTTTCGAGTTTTCGAAAAACTTCATATAAAAATATTTGAGGCACTTTAATTCCCAAATGCAATAGTGCTTAAAAATCGCTGAAAATGTGCATATTAAAGGCGTGAGAGATATTTTAAAACTTGGAAAAAAATTCAAGTGTTTAAATTTTGAAAAAACAAAAGAAAACCTTAAAATGATCTTTATGTCATTTAAAACAGTTCAATTAGCACCACCCATTTGAAAACTTTGAAGAACAAATTTGGAGCCATTTTGAGAAAATGGCGGAATTTTGAGCTCATTTCAACAGAGAAATGTTGAGTTTTCTAGAAACTTTATGACATTATTTAAAGCACATGAACTCATAAATACAATAATGTGAATAAATTGCCGCTATTGTAAATATTAACGACGTGACATGTCCAAAAATTAGTTTTGTAATTTTTGAATAAACAAAAGAATAGAGCAATATGGCGGTTAGATCATCTTATAGAGTGCATTTAGCAATATCCCAACGAAAAGTTTATAGAAAAAATTGCTGCCGTTTTTTAAAAAATCTTGTTTTTGTGATTTTTTAAAATTGCAAATATTGCACGCAATATTGTGCGAAAACGACTAAAATTTTCAAAAAAATGTACTGGACTTTAATAAGATTATCTTTATTAACTAGTTATGGACAACAAACTTCATTTGAAGGAAACATCTCTATCTACAATTTTGTAGTTGCAGGAAGACGCCGAAAAAATTCAAATTTTGGAATTTTCGAATATTCAGAGTTGAAGTGAAATTTTACTGTCCGTGAAAATCGGACCTATTCCACCTTTACAAGTGTATTTTACTCTATTTTTACAAGAAATTTAAAGCATTTAAGCAAATAATTTAGAAAATGTCCGAGAGGCTTCATGGATTGATTGATTGATTGATTTTTTCGTGTTTCCGGGCGCGTCAACTGCTTTGGTCATTAGTCCCATTAGTGCATGTTTTTTTCGGGAGATGGCGGCGATGGTGTAGCGGTTAGCGTATCGGACTGCTATACCCAAGTTTGCGGGTTTAAATCCGATCGAAGCCGTGGATTTTTAAGGGCGAAAAAATCCTTCGTACGTCGGAGGGGAAGTAAAGCCGGCTGTCCCATGTTAGTACATTTACTGCATGTAAAAGATCCTCAAGCCTAAATGATGCCTCTGAGCTAAATTAAAATCGCCTGTTTCGTCGCCCAAGTAATACCTTCTTTCTCCCATGATTGGTGAAAGGAGTGTAACAAAATTTGCGTGGTCAGACGGAAGAGCAGGCCTCATGGCCTGAGTCTCGCCACGCAAAATAAGGCAAATTCAATTCAATTCAATCTTCCCCCGCTGGATGGCGATACCTACCGTCGGCTAGTGGGGTTTCCCGCTAACCAGGACTCTCCCACCAGCGGGACAAGCTCTAAGCTCCCGACCGGTGTCCCGGAATGTGTGGTAGTGTAGTGCATGTTTGTGTAAGTGTGTGTGTAAGGGGAGAGGATAGGACAAGGAAAGGGAAGTACAGATCGCGCGCGGTCCGTGGCCCGTTTAGTAGGGTACTGCTCCGGCATTCGCCAGGTGATGATCGGAGAAACCAAGGAAAACTACCGATCAGAACAGCCGGCCGCTAGAATTCTCCTCCAGAAAGCAACTGAATTCGACCCAGCTGAAAAGCTAGTGCCGAAAATCCTGCCACCGTCAGGACTCGAACCTAGGACCTCCCGGTCAGAGGCGCTGCAGTGGCACCAGTTGATGCACTGAGCTACCGCTCCCGATGAGAGGCTTCATGGAAAGTACCACCAAACTTTGAAGAGTTTTTCAAAATCGCAGCGCCTCAAATCGAGCCCTCAGATAGACTGGGAATATCAATTTTGGAAAAAAATCCTATGGTTTACGCGTTAGTGATGTTCACAGACAGACTGACGTTTTAAAAAGAAACCTTTTTTGGTATCAGGGGATCCCAAATCGTGCATTTCTGTTGAAATCTTTAAGTCGATTTTCTGCAGCATTACGAAAATTTCTCTATATTGCGTACATTACTCCGTATGTACGTACAAATACAAGAAAGTAAGAATGTTTTTCTTGTAGTGTAATTTCATATATTTTTCATATTTTTTCAATCAGTTAAAGTTGTTATATTGATGCAAAAAGAACTAAAATAAAAAAAACACTTGTCTGACTGTAGAAGGGTGTGGGTGGTGGGACGGGGGATGAGAAACCTTTTTTATGTTAATTTATAGTGTAACTACTCATTTGTCATTTCGTTATGGAGAACTTTTGACTATCGTATGCGGGGGCCCCTTTGCCCCCTACCCACCCACTAAAAGATCTGAAATCTCGCCTCTGCATGTAATTTATCAATTTAATGTCTTCGTCTTCTTCTGCTTCATGGATTTTAGGCCTTAAGGCTTGTGTCCACATCAAGAGAGTGAGTCTCCCCATCTTGTTAAGGGGCGGCCAACATTTCTTCTTCCTTTAGGATTATTCGTGTACATTATGGGAATTCTGTTAGGAGGCATGCGTTGGATATGATCATGCCAGTTCCTAAATGATTGGATTCTGTCCATCAGATTGAATATATTCAGTTCGGTTCTGATGTCATCATTATATTGTCTATTTAAGATATTGTAACCTGCTACTGAACGAGAGAATTTCATTTCGGCGCTTTCTATTTTTCTTATGTCTGTTCTATTTATTGTCCAGTTTTCGCATGCATAAGTTAGCACGGGTACTGCCATTGCTTTGTAGAATTTGAGTTCCGTGGTTTTTAAAGTCTTGTTTTTTTAATGTTCTTATTGTCCCACACATGTTATAGAATTTATTTAATTTTCGACTTATGTCATTTTTCTGGCGGTAAGACACATTAAAGCCTAAATAGGTAAAATTATTTGTCTGTTTTATGGGTTCATTATTAATCACAATTTTACATCTCATGTGGTTTGTTCCTTCAAAGCCCATTGATTTTGTTTTCCTAGTGGAGATTTGCATATTATATTTGGTTGCCTCTTCGTTTAGGTTGTGTGCTGCAATTTGTAAATCATCTTCTGAGCTACTAAAATTAACTTGGTCGTCTGCAAACAATATGGTATTTAGAGATTTGTCATTTATTTTAAAATGTGTTTTCAATTGCCCTTGCCATTGCCGGAGAATCTCGTACTTAGTACACACACACACACACACACACACACACACACACACACACACACATATATATATATATATATATATATATATATATATATATATATATATATATATATACTAAATAGAGCTGGCGAAAGTGGGCACCCTTGTTTGACTCCTTGATTTATTTCTACAAATTTATTACTTCCTTGAGATCCTTTATCAATGCATATTTTAGTGTCGAAGTAAAGGCTTTGTATTGCTCTTATTAGGTGGGCAGGGAATCCTTTTTTATGCATTATCTCCCAGAGTTTCTTTCGCGACACTTTGTCGAAGGCTTTTACATAGTCTATAAATAGTATATATGTCGGTAAGTTAAATTCTCGTCTCTTCTGTATTAGCTGTTCCACCACAAATATGCAGTCGGAACATGAGCGACCTTTCCTAAAACCGCACTGTTCCTCTAATAACATATGCTCATTAATTATATTCAATCTCCGAGTTATTATCTTAGCATATATCTTATAGGCTGTGTTGAGAAGACTTATTCCTCTATAGTTTTGACAATCCTGTCTGCTACCTTTCTTGAAGATAGGGCATATAATTCCTTTCCTCCAATCTTCGGGAATGGTATATCTCTTCCAACACATATTAATTATTTCGAGGAATCTCCTCCTTATTTCATTCGGTGCATACTTTAGTAGTTCAGCATTCATGCAGTCAGTTCCTGGTGACTTCTTATTCTTGAACGTTTTAAGTATGTTGTTCAGTTCGTCGAGTTCAATGGGGTCCGCTTCTATTGTTTCCGATAAGGGGTTTTCAGGAGTCTCTGTATTTGTCCACAGCAACTGATAGTATGTAAGCCATTCTTTCTCGGAGATGTTGTTAATTTTTAGTGTATCTCTTTCTGTCGAATTTAGATACTTCATTATTTTATAGGCAGTGTCTTGTGATCCATGACAGTCGTGTTCGATCTCGCTTATATACCTATCCCAACTTTCCCGCTTTATCTATCTAATTTCTCTCTTAGCAATGGCACTTTTATTTTTATATGCTATTTTGTATTCCACAGAATGTGATTGGAGATACCGCAGGTAAGCCTTTTTCTTTTGATTTAATAATTTCCTATATTTCTTCGTTCCAATTTTGAACACCCTTCTTATTCCTTGCTTTTGGTCTTTTACCTAAGACTTCTTCTGCTACTTGTAATATTAGATCTTTAAAATCTTGCCATTCAACATTTACATCTGCACTGATTGCTCTTTGATCTAGAGAAGTTAGCAATCGTGAGCAGTATAATCTTCTTATACTCTCTTGTTGTAGCAAGTATACTTTAAAATTGGTTTTATTTTGCGTAACGCTCGTTTTTTCCTGTGGATCCATTTCTTAGGGATTTTAAGTTTACAAAAAACTAAGAAGTGATCTCTACTAACGTCACAGTGCCTATATGCTCGTGTATTATTCACTGTATTCACGTGCATCGTTTCTTGTTGGATAGGATGTAGTCGATTATTGATCTCGTGCCTCTTGCTGACCATGTGTATTTATGTATACCTTTATGGCGGAAGAGGGTATTAGTTATTTTAAACTCATTAAAACTAACAAAATTTCTCAGGGCTATTCCATTCTCATTTAAAGTTTGTTCTCCATTATCTCCAATTAGATTACCCATAATTTGTGGTCCAACACGTTCATTAAAATCACCTCCAATTGCTAAGAAATCTGTCTTATTCATAGTGTTTAAATGGGACTGGAGGGATTCATAAAAGTTTATGCTTTCTTCTTTACGTCCCTCTTCAGGTGCATGAATGCAGATAATTGTAAGATATCTAGCTGTTTTTAGTCGCACATTTATTATTCGGTCGCTTACAAAATTATAGCTCTGGATTCTGTTTTTTAAGGAAGATTTAATAATTATTCCTACCCCTGATGATGCTCTTTTATTTTGAGGGACTCCACTATAAAAAAGTACGTAATTTAGGTATTCCAATGTGCATTTTAATTTTTTCTTTGTTTCAGTAATCAGACATATATCTACATTAATGTTTTCTAATTCTTTTTGTAGTATTCCTTCTTTTTGCGTCAATCCTCTTACGTTCCAAGTAGCTAGGTTTAAGTTCTCCAAATTCCTTTTTCTATTCCTTTTCTTTGTGTGGGTCGTCATATGATTAGTCCGGCTTTTCTCTTGATGGTCATCAGTAATGGGTTTGTCTCCCGGCCGTGTTACGAGCACTGCGCGGGACTAGCTTGGTGATGGGGCTGCCATCTTAACTGCCTCCAAGCTGACAGAGTGCGTTGTTCGGAGCATCATCCTAGATGCATTGCTTTCACCGCGTTCGTTGCA
>BLKR01011669.1:0-29155 GCA_011170035.1 Teleogryllus occipitalis
TTGTAATATTATTCATAGTACAACTTGAGAAACGTACATTAGGTAAATTAACCTGGTTTTCCTGGCATTCCACCAAATGAAACTCTTCTCCAATAATCATATTTACTGACGATATGAAGGTGTCGCCACTTTCCAGTGGCGACACACGCCAACACGTCAACACACCAACTTCCACGCCGATCGTCATTTCTTTACATAACTTCAGGTTCGGGAAAATTATTTGAGAGTGCTAGCAACAGAAATTATGTTGGCACTATGAACTGCAGCTTGTAACAAATAAAAACGTAAATGGTGAACTTAACACAATCATAAGAGATGATCGAAGTGTTGTTCCCATTTTTTGTTTCCCAATTATCTGGGTGCTACGAACATAAATGCAATTTTTAATAAGAGCTCCTGATATGTCTTGCTGCGGAAAAATCTTCCTAGCGCACGTAATATCGCAAGAAACACCCCACAATATCGTACTAACGTACGGCAGCAACAGAATCCACTTAATTGCAGTCGCTGTAATTTTCGCAATCCGGGATATTTTGTGGTGACCGATAAAAGGCTGGACATCCCATTGATTGTTAGTGTTGATAATCCCTCGTTCAAATTTTTGCTATAAAAATTTTGGTTTCTGCAGAAATAAGAGTTTACTAGGTGTGTTAATAGCTATAACTGTATGCAGTTCGTTACGGATTTAACAGTACGTTGACCATTAGGAACGATCGAAACAAATGTATTGTATCTAAGTAGGGTGTACTAGTTGAATGTGGCATCGCAGATGTATCCTGTTTTAAAAGTATTTTCATGTGTGGAAAATGTATGTCGTGCATAGCTTGGTTCAAATATTTTTTTATAGCATCTAGCATTTGACAAACTAATGAATCGTAGTAGCTGATAATGTTTTACTTCTGTTAAAAAATTCCCAACACCCAATGGCCTTGTATGTTACCTTCATAGGGGATATGAACTGGTTATTTTACAATTTCAAATTAATAAACGCGATGAAAAATACTTGCAGGCAAGGATGATGATCAAAAGTTATAACTTAATACAGCTACATTTGTTTACGTTTTTGGTTAATAAGCACAAAAATGCATGGAAAAATCATCTGTAAGCTGCTCTTCAGCGTTATTCCCTTAGAAGATTATTCTTAATTAGTTCAAACAATTCTGACGAAAAATCTTCTACAACGACATTTTATTCTTTCCCGGATTTACTTAACACTTCCATTTTTATCCCCTGAGTTTCAAAGAGATAGAACTCTACACAGTTAGTCTAATTGTGTACACTTTTACTTCTGCAATAGCTCTATTTATAGTTTTGCAGGCGAATCTATACAAACATTAAAAGGGGACTGTTTTGTATGTTTTTGGAAATTAGATGTTAGTTGCCATTAATTAGAATACGTTGTTAGTTACATTCATTTGAAAATCGGTATTTGCATGTTTAAAAATGTAAATGTGAGAAATCAAACGTAAGAACGTAAATGTGCTTGTGTAGCATTACGCACAGTTTGGTTTTCTCCGTATTTACTTAAGTTCAAGTTCAAATGTTCCAAAGCAATACTGTTCGCAGGTTTTGCAAATTTATTTTTAAAAATACGTTAATACGTATGAAAATTAAAGGAAATCTACCGCGTGGCGATTCACTTGTCACATTCAACGCCACCTACTTAGATCTATTTGGGTGGCGTTGGTTTAATTCCCCGCGTACTCACTCGGATGGTAGCGCTAAAACTCGTAAAAATACGTTTTTGGAAATTACTTATTTTCTTTTGGTCGGATCCGAAAACAAATTACCAGATTACACCAGAAAAACGAGACGCGTCGTATGAGACTCCGTGTGTTTCGATTGGAGCACGGGAAGTAGCCTAACCGTGAGGGACAGATCCGCACGTACGCACGCACTCTCCCAGTTACTCAAAAACTGTATAGGGATGAGTTCACTTCCAAGGTAAGGTATTTCTTGTTTATATGACTTTTTCTTATAAGATGATGATATTGCAAAAACGGACAGGTCCGGCGGAAACGAAACGATACACAACTGATAACACCAAAAACAAATTTGGCTGGCATTCACTGTTTATCGGCCAAATAACGCTAAGAACAATTCCGACATGTTTAAATTTTATTAGTTTTAAGTCTTTTGTAATGAAGTTTTTTGCATTTTTTAGCAACTGTATTCTTGTTTTTTAACGTACTGTTCATTACTTTCATAATTGTATTCTGGCATATAACTAAGGTTAAAGCCAATAAATAAATTACTTGTAAGTATTTGGCGTTTTGGGTCGGTAGTCCGACTTTGCCGACCAGTTACCGGTGTCCCAATTGCCTGGGTCTAGTTAAATTCCCATGCTTGGGGGTAAGAGCGACATGAGGCGAACATGACGTATTCTCTTCACCGTAACTAGGAAGATCCGCCTGCTCGAGCTTTTTTTCGTCACACAGCTACAGAAACTGGGAGGATTTTGAAGGAAAGCTACAACTATTTTTGCCTCGAACGGGAATCGAACCAGGGGATGACAGCACGGGCAGTGAGTATGCTGCCCATGAACCAAGCCAGAGGCTAAATATAGTTATTTATGTAACAAGGGCGTTAAGTAGATGTTTTACACCGATTGCGACTTACAAACCCGAGGGCCTCTGGCGCGAGGGGTTGGAAGTCGCCTTAGGGGGCAAAAACATCTAGAAACGCCCGTGGTGCAAACAAAAGTTTGTGGTTTACCTGTTCGTTTCTGAATACATGAAAATCCGAAACATTTTATAATTTTTCTTGCGTCTAAAGTCCAAGGATGCATTGTAATAGTCATTTGTCAATATGACGTCAGATAAACAAAACAGAGTGTGTATCTAATTACTATTGCATAATCGTTATTGGACTGTTTTGCTCGTACAAAATGAAAGAATATAATGAAGTTCCTCCGAAAATTCTCGCAAAAGCTAACAAAACTACGGACAGTTATTTCCAGTAAAATCTCGAAAAATATATGAAAATGTTTATGGTGTACTCGTATTTGCGTTCTATAACAGTGTGAATAACAGTGTAAATTGCGTTGATGAAACAGTTCTTGTAGGTTATTTAATTGTATTGCCAAAATTTATTTAGAATATATAACGCCAAAAAATAACATTTCGAGAATGTTAGCCAATGTGCCATATACATCTTATCACTACGAGTAGTACTGCTGTTCATGACGCACATACTATGTATTTAAAGAAAAGTGATACGTAACAGTGACTGGTGGCAATAGTATATTCACGGGAACATTCCAGAATTGCAACTTGCATATCAGTTAAGTAAAATAAGGTTTATAACGAGTATTTTAATATTTGAGCATCATGCTATATATTTATTGTATTTACTTGCATCGTAACTTTAATAAATCGAATTCATAAAAATGTTATATGCGCTGTGTTGGTATTTGAGCGGGCCATAAAATATTCGAAACGCCCGAGAGCATAATGAATCGGAAAGACCCGCAAGGGCACAACAATACCGTTACGTGTTTTGTTTGAGGTTCGTAAGAGAATAAATAAAAGAGGTAATCTTTGTCAACATATTATGTTGACGTAGATGGCCTCTTTCATTTCTTCTCATAAGAACGTTAACACCACCAAATGAGAATTCCCACAATTGAGATCCGTAAGTATTGAATTGAATTGAATTTGCCTTCTTTTACGTGGCGAGACTCAGGCCATGAAGCCTGCTCTTCCGTCTGACCATGCAAATTCCGCTACGTTCCTTTCACCAACCATGGGAGAAAGAAGGTATTACTTGGGCGACGAAACAGGCGATTTGAATTTAGCTCAGAGGCATCATTTAGGCTTGAGGATATTTTACATGCAGTAAATCTACTAACATGGGACAGCCGGCTTTACTTCCCCTCCAAAGGAAGGCGTACGAAGGATTTTTTCGCCCTTAAAAATCCACGGCTTCGGTAGGGTTCGAACCCGCAAACTTGGGTATAACAGTCCGATACGCTAACCGTTATACCATCGCCGCCGCTAAGTACATAGCAATGAACTGGTAAACCATAAAATAAATTACGTACTAAAAATTCCTGTTGCTCGATCTGCGCCCACAGTGCGCGCGCAGGCGCTCGCGAGCGCAGTCAGGCGGAGAAATCGCTCTGCGCGCCCCGCCAGGCGGGCTCTTTCTGCGCCGCCCCCCCTCCTTGCCCTCCCTGCAGCTCGCAACTGCGCCTCCGGCCTCCGCTTTGTGTTGATGTTTCAGGGCCAGGCCTCTTTGTGGATCTGCGCTCTCCCCGGAGAATCTAATTTGGAAGAAACATTCGGAGGCGCTTGGGGGGGGGGGCCGTTGTGATTTTGGTTGGTTGGTTTTTTCGTGTTTCCGGGCGCGTCAACTGCTTCGGTCATTAGTCCCGTTAGTGTAGTGCATGTTCTTCTCTCGGGCGATGGCGGTGATCTTCCCCCGCTGGATGGCGAGATCCGGCGCCGACCTACCGTCGGCTAGTGGGGTTTCTCCTAACCAGGACTCTCCCAACAGCGGGGCACCGCCCCAGCCGGACAAGCTCTAAGCTCCCGACCGGTCTCCCGGAATATGTGGTCGTGTAGTGCATGTTAGTGTAAGTGTGTGTGTGTGTGTAAGGGGAGAGGATAGGACAAGGAAGAGGAAGGACAGATCGCGCGGTCCGTGGCCCGTTTGATAGGATACTGCTCCGGCATTCGCCTGGTGTTGATCGGAGAAATCACGGAAAACTACGGATCAGAGCAGCCGGCTGCTAGAATTCTCCTCCAGACAGCAGCTGAATTCGACCTAGCTGAAAAGCTAGTGTCGAAAATCCTGCCGCCGCCAGGACTCGAACCTAGGACCTCCCGGTTAGAGGTGCTGCAGTGACATCAGTTGATGCACTGAGCTACCGCTACCGGTTGTGATTTGGGACGTTAGCGGGCAAGCTGCGGTAAGAGGTCACTAGTACCGTTAGTGTAGTACATGTTGTTTATTGTTGGAGGTGGCGGTGACTTCTCTTGCTGGATGGTGAGATCCGGCGCCGACCTACATCAGCTTGCGAGGATTTTTTCAAATCAGCGTGGCATCGCCCAGCCTGGAGAAGATCTAACCTCCGGACTGGACTCTTGGCATGCGTGGTAGTGTGGTGCATGTAAGAGAGAGGGTATGTAAGCAAGGGATGAGTAAAGGACGAGGAAGAGGAAGGAAAGATCACGCGCGGGTCTGTGGCGTTTTTGTTAGGGTAATAGCTAACTATGTAGCTAGTTTTGAAAATTCTGCCTTCGTGAGGACTCAAACCCAAGGACCTCCCGGTAAGGTAATTAAGGGATGAGTAAAGGACGAGGAAGAGGAAGGAAAGATCACGCGCGGGTCTGTGGCGTTTTTGTTAGGGTAATAGCTAACTATGTAGCTAGTTTTGAAAATTCTGCCTCCGTGAGGACTCAAACCCAAGGACCTCCCGGTAAGGTAATTAAGGGATGAGTAAAGGACGAGGAAGAGGAAGGAAAGATCACGCGCGGGTCTGTGGCGTTTTTGTTAGGGTAATAGCTAACTATGTAGCTAGTTTTGAAAATTCTGCCTTCGTGAGGACTCAAACCCAAGGACCTCCCGGTAAGGTAATTAAGGGATGAGTAAAGGACGAGGAAGAGGAAGGAAAGATCACGCGCGGGTCTGTGGCGTTTTTGTTAGGGTAATAGCTAACTATGTAGCTAGTTTTGAAAATTCTGCCTTCGTGAGGACTCAAACCCAAGGACCTCCCGGTAAGGTAATTAAGGGAAGAGTAAAGGACGAGGAAGAGGAAGGAAAGATCACGCGCGGGTCTGTGGCGTTTTTGTTAGGGTAATAGCTAACTATGTAGCTAGTTTTGAAAATTCTGCCTTCGTGAGGACTCAAACCCAAGGACCTCCCGGTAAGGTAATTAAGGGATGAGTAAAGGACGAGGAAGACGAAGGAAAGATCACGCGCGGGTCTGTGGCGTTTTTGTTAGGGTAATAGCTAACTATGTAGCTAGTTTTGAAAATTCTGCCTTCGTGAGGACTCAAACCCAAGGACCTCCCGGTCGGAGACATTGCAGTGACTTAAACTGATGCTCTGAGCCACTCACGCTGGTATGTTTTCTTGAGCTGCTGAATACTTATCCCCTCATATTTATCGTAATGGGTTAAAATAATATGGATTCTGCGGCTGAAAAAAAAATTCAGCATAAAATATCGTGTTATGAACAAATTGTAACAACGATTATAACAATAAGAAGAAGAAGAAATGAAGAAGAATGATGATGGTGTTAATAATAATGTTAATACAATTTTATGTATTTACATTTCACCACCTACTCACAGGTGTAAGCTTACCAATTATGAAGGAATATGTTTCCCGTTTCAGAACTGCCAACAGCTGAAGTAACCCCATTACTACGTAGCAAACGTAATTATTATAAATGATGTTCAAAGAATTGACTGTCTATCGGGTTCGATTACCGGCAATTCAATTGAGTTTCTTCTACGTTCTTGCAAATTCAATTGGAGCCACGCGTTCTGTCATACACTGAACAATACAATGTAGAAAGAAGAAAAAGGTCCTTAATAAGGAACGAATAAGTGTAAAATGATCTCTGAGTGAAGGCATTAATTAATTTCATACCATTGGGGATATATTTTTACACATATTACACAACTTAAACGCTGAAAAAACAGGTTTATGCTGCCTCTTCGTGATATTTTACTAAGATGGAAATAAATTGAAACGCCTATGAAAATAAACTCATCATTTTTTAAATATGTTTTATTTATTATTTAACATTCCTCCTCAAAAATATTGCTTTAAAAAGTTATTACGAACTGAAATTGCCGATCTGGATGGCCGAGGTGGCTAAGAGCGAGTACCGACTCAGCGCTTCGGTCCGAAGGGTCACGGGTTCGAGTCCCGCCTTGGGCATGGCTGTTTGTCCCTTGACTTAATGTGTGTTGTCGCGGAGGGCCTCGCGTTCTGCTGACCCCAGATCAGAGGAGCCCGCAAGAGTGTTTGTCTAGTGTATGGTCGAATATGCGTCCCTTCGGGACGTAAAGGGCAACCGGCTGTCGGCTGGATAAAAGCCCTAGGAAAAAAAAGAACTGAAATTAAAATATTTCGAGGTTATAAGAAGCGTAAGAGGGAGAAGTAGTATGTGAATTTTAAGGTTTTTAGTGATCTTCATTACTAAGTTGAAACATTCGTTATTGAATATAATTATTTATTATTTATTCATAATTATTATGGTTATACACATAAATGTAGCAATGCCATTGGCCTCAACTTGACTACCATGAAAAATTATTTTGACACTTAACGACTTAATGCTACGGCACAATATCTTTTAGCAAAGATAGGTAGGTTAGCAAGATATATGATGATAAAATGAGGTTACTTAGAAAGATAACCCTTAATCCTCTTGTGACGTATGGAAGAGGGCAAAGTTCTGCCGAGAGGAAAAATGATGCCGAGAACCGCTAAAGGTAAAACTCCCAGTAAAAAAGATACACAAGGCAAGGTACTTCCTCCCGAGTCTGAAGGAGCGAAATATTTCATTTTCACTTCACTTTTTCTGTTACACGTTAAGGTTCAAGAAGCATTAAAAAATTATTATCGTTGTTTTTAACCTTTGTTACTTATATCTAGCTTCAATAATTTTGGCAATTTTTCCTTTCAGGATCCTAAACATTTTTTTTATATACTATCATTATAAACGTCCCTTTTCGATTCCCCGAATCGTGCATAATCCAGTATTTTATCGCACGCTACATGACGTCATCGCCATTATTAAACGCGACATGACGTCATCACACATTCAGCCAATAGTAGCCAGAGAATCGTGGGGAGGTAGAAGAAGACGGAACAGCCGACCACCGTTTTCTCGCACGCATGTCAACAATGCCATCTTAAATTTGATTTCCAGAGGGCGTTGGATGTCAAGCACCCGAGACGTCAGAAGAAAGTTGTTTCGCGAAATTAAGTTTGATTCCTTGTATATTTATAATGCTGTTATACAAAAAAATAGCGTATGCAACTCGTTTATAATGTGGCTTTATTGCATTCGTACAAATTTGAAAACTCGCTCCTAACGTCGCTCGTTTTCAAAACATGTACTCATGCAATAAAGCTTAACATTATAAACTAATTGCATAAACTACTATTATAGGCTTTACCTGCAATGAAAAACAATATTTAGAAAACATGATCAATTTTAGGCCATTATTGGAAGTTGATGTTAATATACTGCCATAATATGTGGGGCTAAAACAGCGGCTGAACGATTTAGGTGCTAGTGTTGACCTCAGAAAGACGGACAGAGGCGGGTGGCCTGCAGACGTTTTACCTTAAATCATTTCTCCCACAGAACTTCGATTCTGACCACAAAACGTATTAGAGGAAGTAATTTATTATGCCTAAGAACAAGGTTTACCGTTACCAGGGCCAGGCAATAAGGGTTTCTCTCTCGAAAAGTTATGGTTTTCCGGCGCAAGGTTACCATACTTTCTCTTTTCACGAAGTAAAGGTTAGAAAGTAAAAAGTTTCCAAATCTGAAGTAATTAGCTTATTTGTAAATTATGTTTTATGAATATTATGAATTAGATTGTCTTGAATAGCAGACATGGACAATATTTATTACAAACTTGTTTCAGTACTACCAGTAAACATCTCGTTTCCGGAAACCTTCAATTATTTCGTAAATGGTCTTGGTTTATATTTACGTCTAACTGCGATGTTTTGTGGAAACTTGATAAAACGAATTTCGTTTCTAGGGAGAGACAAGAGAAGTAATTCAAGATTAACTAACTACTGGGTTCACTTTGCGGAACGTGCCTTATTTGCAGTGGGCCCACGCGAATTCCAATTGTCCTTTGGGACGGCCTCACGTACTCTCACTTTGCAGACAAGTCCAACATGTTAGCAATTACGAGAGCAAATGTAATTAGGACTAGTGTAATGAACAGAGAGAGACGGACTGGCAAACAAATCCCTTTCTTTGATATTGCGCACTTAATTACTGGCAGACTAACCCAAATTAAGCTTACATTGTTAGCAAATAAGCCTATATCAACAGGATACGCGCTTTAATGATACAATCAGGTAGTTAAACTAGCGTTTTTCACATGCGTAAGTATGATAGACTTTTTTGTTATTCATAAAACGTGCCGCAATTGTAAATGGATGAAATTTATGAATTAATGAAGTGTTATCAATGAAATTTTAATGGAAGTTACAAAAAATGAGAAATAATAACATGTAACAATATTCGCAAATGACAGCGAAAATCGGTTGTAAATGTTTGTGGGCCGACCTGGATGGCCGAGGTGGCTAAGAGCGATTACCGACTCAGCGCTTCGGTCCGAAGGGTCGCGGGTTCGAGTCCGCCTTGGGCATGGCTGTTTGTCCCTTGACTTTGTGTGTGTGTTGTCGCGGAGGGCCTCGCGTTCTGCTGACCCCAGATCAGAGGAGCCCGCAAGTGTTTGTCCAGTGTATGGTCGAATATGCGTCCCTTCGGGACGTAAAGGGCAACCAGCTGTCGGCTGGATAAAAGCCCTAGGGGAAAAAAATGTTTGTGGGCGTAAACATAAAAAGTTAATTCAGCTAGCATATGTGGGAAGAGTAACTGACAACCAGAAGAAAGTCCTTCGAGTCAGATCAGTAAACTACATATTAATTGATTTTCAGGCGGTGCCGAGCTGAGGAGAAAGGACAAACACGAAGACGAAGTCCAATGTTTTAATGAAGAAACTTGAGTGATATACTCAGATAACTTTTCCTTTCGAGAATAATTTGTGGGGTACATGATAGCAAAACAATAAATGTGTCCAACCGTTTGTTAATAGCTACAGTGTATTGCATTTTAATAATTTTCTTTCAAATGCACATTGAAGTGCGTTTGTCTTGTAATCATAAACAAAATTTAAGAACTTGTGTTTCATAAAAATACATTTAACCATTAAACAGAATTGTAATTATTAGATTATATTCATTAGATGAATAGTAATTTATAAATATTAAACGTCAACTTCTAATTTCGCTTTTAAAACTTTTATCTTGTCAAGGTCAGAAGAACACGTCTGACACACGAACTCATAAATCTCTAACTAATAACATATTATTAGTTCACATACCAATAAATATAAACCATTGTTGTACTAAAATAAATGTGTGAAAGTAATGTTCTATTGTAATGAAACAAAGTAAATACTCGAATGTATATCTCCATTGTATGGGAACATCTGTTCGTACCATATCACATGAAATAGGATCTTCTCTGACGATGCAGCTAGGAAATATATTTATATATTAATAAATTACCTTTCTGTTTTAACTATCCAATTTCATATTATGATTAAAGAGACAGTACCTGCAGTAAGTAATATAATTTCTACAAAATTTTGCGCTCGAACAGAGACAGCAAATATAAATTTATTGCAATCCTTAAAAATATGTTAGTACAAAAACAATAGTTTCCATTCACAGTGATTTAATACTGAATCTAATACAACACAATTATGATAAATTAACGTCTTTTTCTATATTATTATGATTCACAAAACATGTATTGAGCGCGAAAACATTTTGCGAAATCAATGAACGAAGGAATGTTACGCCGAAAGAGTGCATTCCAATGGGGCTTTAATTAAAAAAATATTGTTTCTTTGATACCTCATGATCAAAGCGTTGGAACACTAACAATACACAAATATCGGATATTGAATTTAACTTCCACGTGAATAAACGTCTTTCGAAACCATTTGTTCTTTCATAGCGTAACTACGTAACTAAAAAAACACATCCTGAAAACTTCAATAACACAGTCCAGTAATCACTGATGCCCAGAGAAAAAAGAGATCTATGGCGGTAGATTTGCAGGGGTCAGTTTCACCCCATAGTTTTAAAGTTATATATTAACTGCAGTTAAATATTATTTTTCTTCTAAAAAATGTAAATTTTTTATAATTATATTTTAAGAGTTTACTTCCACTGTTATAAATTATGATTAGATACAGTTACATTACTTATCTTTTTCGTAAACATCCGTACAAATACATATACAGCAATACACATAGTATAGAGAAAGTTATGTAATGCTGCTGCAAAATGTGCCACTTTTGACAAAAAACCTCCTTTTTACTTTCTCGTATACGTACGTGTAAACGGAGTAATATACGTAGCGTAGAGAAAGTTGTGTATGGCTGTGAAAAATCGATTTCGAGATTTCAACGGAAATACACGTTTTGGGGTCCTCTGATATCAAAAAAGTTATTTTTATTCAAAACGTTCGTCCGTCTATGAACACCACTAGCGTCTAAATCATACGTAAAATTATTTGACTCTGTGATATTACAAATGATTATTTTTCTTACATTTACATACATGTAAATTATTTTCGCTAAGACGTAGCATTGTCACTTTGGTTCTTTAATGCCAAAAAGCGGTTTTTTTTATAAAACGTCCGTTCATCTGTGGAGCGCCTAAGTTATTCTTATAATTTTTTCCAAAATTAATATTCTCTCGTCGGTCAGGTCGGAATTGAAACCTTGAGATTTTTAAAAGAATTCTTTAAATTTGCCTGATATTTCTAGTTTTCTTGATGCGGGCGTCATGGGACGCGGTTTGTATTACTGTTGATATAATTGACATTAATATATTGACGTTTTAACATTTTTTTTTAAAACTTTTATTTAATTTTAACACTTTCTTTCCTTTTTAAAAAGGAAAATTAAATATTTCACGCAAAAACAATTCTTGGATAACACAAGCGATTAGGGCATCATGTAAAAACAAGCGAATTCTTTCTTTCATTTCTAAACATCCTAACGTATCTCAAGATGTCTTCCTCTACTTACAAAAATACTGTTTCGAACATTGTTAAGAAAAGTCACAAGGCATACTAAAATCGTGAAACACGATCAGGATATTTTGAACTCAAATAACAAAACAAAAGCAATGTTGAATAGAATTAAAAATACGACCAAATCATCTAGAAACCTTGTAGAGTGTTGTTTCAAAATATAACGAGAGAAATGTGAACTATCCGGCAACACAGTCTAATCTCTTTAACCAATACTTTTCGAGAATTGCTGCCGATCACACTAAGGGACTTCAGCCACAAAATTCAATATCAGACATTTCCCAAAACATTTTAGACACTATGTTCGTTTCCGGAACTTCTTCCTATGAAATTCTCAAAATTTATTTAACGTAAAAAACAGTTAAAACTGCGTATGATGTGTCATGGGGAAAAGTGAATTGTGTGCACATTTTCAAAATTCTGTGATCCCTAAACTAAGTCATATACTACTTGAATTTTGAATTAAAAAAAGCTCCCATGTAATAAAATCTATTTTCAAGGATAAATAAGCAACACATTTTGGGCTCTTATCCATGTTGTCCTTCGGAATAATACTTCCTGCCGCGACAACATGGAAACGATAATTTGAATAACTATATTTCCCACTGAATTCTAAAAGACGTGCACAGATAATGAAGTTATATTTATGTCCAGAAGCAAAACAAGGGGCCATCTCAGCATTTGCTCAATGGATCAGGGAAACTGGATGAAAAACCTGATCGAGATGGGATAATCAGTAAATCAGTAAATAATCAGTAAACTAAAAATTAAATATTCGGCCACTTTAGATGAATGTTTGTTAACGGCCTGTGCGCCTGCCATTATACATCAGCAAACTCACATATTTAATGCATCCTTATGCACCGGAACTTTTCCACATATTTTTAAAACAACTAAGATTAAGCCGATCTTCAAAAAAGGCTAAAAAACTGAAATTCAAAATTATCAGCCTATTTCTCTTCTGTCAATTTTTTGAAAAATGTTAGAGATTTTTTTTTACGTGCGAATGGAAAGCTTCCTCAGTAAACACAACGTGCTTTCAGATATCCAACATGGATTTAGAAAATCAAAATCTATGGAAAGAGCCATTTTCTTTTCTTATAGATGTCGTCTCATCATCGGATCAAAACGACACACCTATTGGATTATTTTCAGATCTTTCTTAATCTTTTGACGTCATTGATCATAACATTTGACTTTCAAAATTACCTTCATATGGAATCCACGGTATTGCCCTAGACTGGCTATGTTAGTACCTTAAACAACAATCTCAGAGTAGAAATACTTTACTGGAATGATGGAAAATTATGTATACACCTTTCCGATTCTGTGCCAATTGTACATGGAGTCCCTCATGGATTCATATTAGGCCAGTTCAAATAAACAATTCCGTACTCCAATGAATATGAACGTTGTATAATTGACTGATGTTAAGGCAAGCACATTTTTAGGCCACTCAGTTCAGTCAAATCTCAAATGGAACGTCCACTTAAATGAATTGAACACAAAATTAAGTTCTTTACGCTACGCATTCAGAATTCATTAAAATTCAGCCAGTCTTTATACTGCTCGTTGTGTCTATTCGCGAATGTTCATTCCCGCCTGAGATACTGCATAAACTTCTGAGAAAATACATCTTATAGCTCATAGACTTTTCGATTACAAAAAGATTTGTGCGAATAATAACCAAATCCCACCCACGTGATTCTTGTAAGCCTCTCTTTATTAATCTAGGAATTTTATCATTACCTTGTCTGTTATCCACGAATAGTGGATTTTGTCAAAAATGATTTCCATAAGGGCGGGAATATATTTTCATAAACCGCCAATGTCTATAACTATAACACTTGACGTAGAAATCATATTCATTAGGTGACAGTCTCAACAGTTCATTACAAAAACATTCACATTCAATACATTATTTTACAACGCTTTGCCTGATGACATTAAACGATCCCATTCGATAGAAAAGTTTAAATCCCAATTAAAATCGTTTCTGCTGCATAACTGTTTCTATACAATTATATGTATATATATATATATATATATATATATATATATATATATATTACTGATAGATACTATACTGAACATCAAACGGAATGAAACAATAATTTTAACAGTGATTTTTAATGTATTATTTACCATTTGGACTGTATAATTCTAAACAACTTATAACAAATATTGTATCGCGGCTTCTGGGTCAATGACCCCATCTCGATCAGGTTTTTCTCCCAGTTTCTCTGATCTATTGAAGAAATGCTGAGATGGCCTCTTGTTTTGCTTCTGGACATAAATGTAACGACTTCTAGAATTCAGTGAGAAATAAATTTATTCGAATTATCATTCTCCATATAGTCGCGGCATGAAGTATTATTCCTTGACGAAGGATCTGATGAGGGATAAAAGCCCAAATTTATTAGGGATTTGCCCTTGAAAATATATTTTATTACATTGGAGCAAATATTTTGTTAACAATCCTTGCAAAAACACTCATTTTCTTTCTGTATTCAAAATTCAAGTAGTATGTGGCTTAGGGAAGGGATCACAGAATTATGAAAACATACACAGAATTCACTTCTTCCCATAGCACGTCACACACAGTTTTTACCTGTTTTTGACGTAAAATAAATAAATAAATAACCATGACATAAACCCCATTTTGGTGTATGATTCTGATAAATTTGACATTATATGTAACCAGATATTGGTGAAAGATAAACCATTTCAAATAAATTTTCAAAAAATATGTTTATGTAATTCTGCATACAAAGTGAATAGCAATTGTATAGTTCCAGAAATTTTAAACCTCTCAATTTATTAGTCTTGGAAAAAACATTCTGAGTAACATGAAATAATATTTTTGAATTTTTCGATTTCTTGGGCGTCTATATCGTGCGTTTATTTGTGTGTGATTTATCGTGTGTTTATACTTTTCTGTTGTAGTTATTGGACAGGTCTTTATTTTGTGTGATGTAATCCCGTGTATTGCGTCTAGTCAATGTAATATCTGAAAATACATTGTTACAAAAGTTTTCTGTATTTTAATCATTTCAATTCAAAGGGAATTTACCACACACATGTTTCAAACATTTTTAATGTAATATATGGGAAAATTTGTGTACCTATAAAAAACAAATTAATTTTGAACAAATCCCTGCAGAAAGCAGTTGGATATTAAGAAAAGAAAATGGAATAGTGGCATAACATTAAAATCCAAAAACCTTTAAAAATACTTAAAAATGGTAAAAGATATACTACAACTATTACATGAAACTAATATTTATAGATGAAATCAAATAAAAATGATGAGTGGAAAATATCTACTCAAAATTCACATTCATTTACAGTTCTACCAACTTGACCAGCTAGCTTTCTGGTAATAATGAATGTTTACATTTGTTTATAAATAACACGATGTGGTTCTAAAAGATAATCAACCTTATATGTATGGTTTAAACAATTATTTATCTTCTTTATTTTTCTTGATCAAACCTGTGCTTTTTCAACAGTTTTTTAGTTTACAAAAATTCGCTAATATTAACTTTATAACTCTAGGAGTGTTCTTTCCTGATACCCGTGACTACTGTGTGCTGGTTTGTTATATAATTGAACAATTTGAATGTGGTTCTTAGTATTATAAATAATTGCTTTTTTAGTGAATTGCCTGATAGTTGTATTTTATTATATTACTAATTTCCAATATGCGCAGAAATTGAAAGAAAACTATGAAACTTCCAGCATTTTGAAAAGTGTTTATTGTTTCATTAAATACCTGATAATGAAAAAATCCAAAACCATCTATATTACTAATGTCCAATGCGCGCAGAAATTTCAAGGAAAAGTCCATCCGTCATTAAATATTTGTTATTTTCGTTATACGAAACATCAACTTTTTTTTATATTCTTAATTTTTGATACGTAAAGAACTGTTGTACTTTGTATCCATATGAAGTATACCATATTATAGTAGTATTAATTATGATTTTTTTACTGGTTATTTAAGGTCACATCAACATCATTACCGACCACTATTGGAGTTAACGTTATGGTAACTATGAAGATGAAACGAAATGGTGATGATAAGGTGTGAAAGGACGAACACAAATACGACCATACCGAGGTGGAACTCGAGCCCGCGACCCTTCGGTCCGAGACCACTACGACACTACTGTCTTGGCGATCTCGACCACCGGGCCGACTATTAATTAAAATTGTTTTTGTTAAAATATGTAATTTATTGATATACTAATGTTCTATTTTTTGTTCTTGAGCAGTGTGGAGCTTACTTTTTGGAAAAATATTTCGTTTAGTTTTGTTCACTAGCATTCTTGTTGCTGCAAGCCACATGTAGTTACGTCATCTATGGTGGGTTGGGTTTATTTTTTAAGTTGGTTTTAATTCAAATACAAGAGATTGGTTTTAATTGTCAGCACTCGACAGTTAAGGGGTGTGTGAAATATATTTGAAATGAATTTTTATAATTACATGGTAAAAACACCTACTTTTTAGGTGAGTCGGAACTCGTAATCTTCGGCTCTGCGTACTCGGTTGCTTTCCAAGGCGAGTACTTTTTAGAGTGTTTTGTAGGCGGGTAAATACAGTAAATATCTTCGAGATTTTGCTACGTGCTGGAGCAAATATTCTCCTTATTACCCCACAGCAATATGAGGCTACGAAATGCCCCCAAAAGGAAACTGGTGAAATACGAGTCTTGTCGGCGAGCACAGCAGGTCATTCAAAGCAAAAGATTGAGTCCTCTTTGAAGCACCGGCCCTTCGTTTCTCACAAAGCAGCACAGGCTCTTTTATGTGCGCTTCCGTAGGAAAGGGCCAATATCTGGCTTCTTTCACCACTGCAAGGTAGCTACAGTCGTTTCGAAAATTGCGGGGCAGCAGGACAAGTCTATCCCTGCTCACCAGATTTTTTACTATTTCTAATTTTAATAGGTAGTCTGAACGAATCCGTAGTTAGTGAAATAATGATTTAATAGAGCGTGCCATTTTGGGTCTAAAATGAAGTACGTACTCGAGTTATGCGTAGTGAGCTGGAACAATTATTCTGATATTTTCTTTAGGAAGGCGATGTAGCAGGTAACAGTTGTAGAAGAATTCTTAAGTTCTCAAGACAAGGGATTTGTACCTACGAGGAGTTAAATTTGCAAGCTTTGCACACAACCTCACCTAGGAGCAAATTTTCATTATTATTAAACCATATAGCACAGAAATTTGACAATTGGTGAAATTGTGGGGCGAATAACTACTCCATGGTTTCCCGAGATCGTGGTTCAGACTGCAACAGAATTTTTAAAAAATGTGCAAAAATACGGGTAACTGTAACTGTAGGCACAAAATACGAGTGGATGAGAGCAAGTAATTAAGAGAAATTAGCTGTTGTGTTTTTGCATAATCGTCATGACACACTTATTTCCTTAGAAATTAATAAATTTTGCTTGAAAATTTCAATTGATATTAGAAGATGGATATTTTAGAGGAAAAAGGGAAATATTAAATTATCTACATAAAGCGTTGGCAACAAATTTAGTCCTTTTTTTATTTTGATTTAGTCTTTTTTGGATACATTTTTTTGGACCCCTCTGTATGTGTATATTTACCATTGGACTCTATAATTCTAAAAAATATGTAACAAGTATTATATCGCAGTTTCTGAGTCAATGACCCTCATCTCGATCAGGTTTTTCGTCCAGTTTCCCTGATCCATTGAGCAAATGCTAAGATGGCTCCTTGTTTTGCTTCTGGACATAAATGTTACTTCATTATCTGTGCACGTCTTCTAGAATTCAGTGGGGGTTATTTAAATTATCGTTTCCATGTTGTCGCAGCAGGAAGTATTATTCCGATGGACAAAATGTTGTCCATCGGACAAAATGTTGTCCATCAAAATAAGAGCCCAAAATTTATTGCTTATTTATCCTTGAAAATAGATTTTATTACATGGGAGCTTTTTTTAAATTCAAATAGTATATGACTTGGTGTAGGGATCACAGAATTTTGAAAATGTGCACACAATTCACTTTTCTCCACGGCACGTCATACGCAGTTTTAATTGTTTTTTGACGTAAAATAAATAAATAAATATGACATCGTATAAAATATAATTTAATGTGAATATTTAGCAGATATAAATATAATAGATTTTCGACACTAGCTGTATACATAGCAGTGAGGAATTCATTAACTGTCTGGAGGAGAATTCTAGCGGTCCGCTGCCCTCTTCGGTGGTTTACGAATATTGCTCTAAATACAAAGCGAATACACGAGCAATACCCTTATAAGCGGGCTGAGGAATGGGCTCGATTAACCTTTCCTCGTACTTTCCATCTTCTCTTCCCTCATGTACAGTCATACTCCCTCTCACTTATAGGCAGTAAACTGTTTCGGGTAATGAGAGGCTATACTTGGGTTTTTCTAACGTGGCATTTGCGGGTAATATCTTCAAGATGGAATTTGGCACGCCTTTTTGCGTCGTTTTCAGTTCTGTCGCTAGAGTTTCTTGATCTGCAGCACTACTTGATACGTCCGCGATCATGCGACATATGGCGGCACGACCGAGAGAGACGCAGAAAGCCGTACCATATTCCATCGTGATGACAAGACCCTCATGCGCCACGTTATGAAAACCCAATTATAGGTGGTGCGCCGAACATGACACTTTCCCTATCCAGATATCTCTCTCAGTGAAATATCGCCCCAGCCGGGACAAACTCTAAGCTCCCAATTACACTTGTTTTTCTTTTAATGTGGCATCGGTGGGTAGTATATCCGAGATGGAATTCGGCACGACTTTTTGTGTCATTCTCAGTTCTGTCGCTAAAGTTGCTTGATCTGCAGCACCGCTTGATACGGTTGCGATAATGCGACATCTTGCGGCAGGACTAAGTAAGACGCAAAAAGTCGTACCGAATTCCATCTTGGAGGTACTATCCACCGATGCCCGTCTGTTTGTCTGCGGTTAAACCGTTCAACCGTTTTGCCCCAAAATTGGTTTCCGTCAATGTATTTGGCTGATTTCGCGGCCCGTGAATTCGCAACCGATATTTTAATTTTGGCGGTACTTTACATGAAGCCCTTGGAACATTTTCAAAATTACAAAAACGGCTCCATCGTTTTTTATTAAATTCTATTGTTGGATAGTGTAAAGGACGTTTAAGAGAATGGTGCAGCTCTCATGTTCGTTAAAATCTCAGATTTTTGAAAATTGCAAAAGTTCGAAATTTTTTCGGAACCTTCTTACAACTACGAGTAAAATATTAAAGATGGAGATTTTTCCTTAATTAAATCTGTTCCTTAAAGATAGATTTTGAAATAATGTTGGGTACAATTTTTCGAAAATTTCAGTCCTTTTGCATACTTTTCCATGAAAATACGGCCGAAAAATTACGTCCTGTTTTAGCAGCATTAGTTTTTTGTCGCTCTGAAATGAACGGTGAGCTATGTGTTTGCGAAGCATGCAGAAATGCTGTTTTAGCATATTCTGGGTGGATGCAACACAAAATTTGTAGTGGTCTACGGACGTCTAATTTATTTTTTAAGTTAGTTTTCATGTCAATTGACGTTAAAATGAGAGTTAACCGTTCATTTCTCGGGTTACCCCTTTCATAAGAGCGACGAACATGTAAATAAAACGTTTTACCCTTCTCATTTACAGGCGGATGAAATTTTCAGAGCGCATAGAATATTCTTTACAAAGAGACGTAGTAAAGGTCATCTGACTCGATTGTGGAGCAAAATGCGTCAGTCGCGTAGATGCACATTCAACAAAAATAGATCAACTTAGTAATCTACGGACAGAAGGGGTGGTGTAAACATGTTGCAAGCCTGCGAGCGCAGGGAGGACAGCTGATCGGAGTGAGCCGGTGATGTTGCCGATTGGACGGTGTCTTTGATATGACCCCTTGTTGCCTGGAATATTATTTCCATGCGACATGAAATTGTAATTAAAAAACATCAGTAATGTGAGATAATTTATCTCGTTTGAAGGTTTTCGTCTAATTTAATAGTGGTATTAAGGTCATCGCTTACCACATGGCTACTAGAGCAGAGCGAATTGGGAGTGCGGAGCTGTGTTGGCTATCAAGAGCAAGTCACTGGAGGCGCGGCATTGCGATAACTTCTGTCACAGTGTCCCGATAATTCCAGTCGCGGAAACATGGAGGGCAAGTCACTGGAGGAGCCGCGTCGCGTGGCTTGCGATAACTTCTGTCACAGTGTCCCGATAACTCCAGTCGCGGAAACATGGAAGTCGACTCCAGCACTTTGCAAACCGAAGCGTCCACACCGACAATTTTCAATGCAGCGTGGAAATACAAGTATATTTTCACAGATGGCGGCAGCTATGCGAAATGTTTGGTTTGCAAAAACGTTTTTAATCACATGAAGTTTAATTTGCAACGACATTTTCCGGTTAATGCTGCTGCTGAATATAACAAGTATTCTTTATTATTCGTATGGGTTTACACCTGTGTTGTCGACCCAGGCGTCCTTGTAAGCCTCCCCCCAACGCGGGTCTGGGGACCTTCATCGAGCAGGCGCACCTCGCGGGCGGTCACCCTGATGCGCCTGGGATGTGACTCTCACTTTCTTCGCCAGATGTGGGGCTCAGTTAACTATATCCGAGCGGTCTGGTTGAGAAAAAGTGATATCTCGTTAAGGCGGGATGTTGTCGAAGGGATTTAATTTTGCGGGGCATCCGCCAGGGTTCTTTTACATGCCACAAATGTCACATGGCTACTGTGAATTTTCCGCCCTTCAAAAATCCGCGCATCTCGGCCGGGATCGAATCCGCACAAGTACTTTAAAGAAGAACATAAGGAAGTTTCCAGTGCTATGAGAAACAATGCGTTTGAAGAAGTACGTTTTGGATATATTTTGATGTTCCTATATTGTTCAACAGTAAAATAACACAATATGAAAGAGGTTAATTTTATTTATTTTATCTGTCCCCTTGGAAAAGAAGATCTTCTCATTCTTCTCAAAGTTAGCTTCAATGACAAGTATTCACGAAACGTCGAATTTTAGAGAATCTGTACATGTAGGTCTGAATCTGTAGAATTTGAAATTCAATTTAAGGATTTGTTTGATTTACAATTTGAATTTAATATACTTGCTACAACTTAATATCTTAATATAGGATTTTTTCCTTCTAATTTTCAATTAGAAACAACTGATTTGCAGCGTGAAACGGAATTAAAAGAAAATTTTCAAACAAAAGAAAAATGTATTAGATTTTATGAGAACGTCACTCAAAAACGTTTTCCGAAACTGCTTCGGAATGCTGCTGAGATGCTAGGCATGTTTGGATCAACAAACGTTAGCGGTATTTTTTCTTTGAAAATTTGTTAATCTCAAATGAGCAGTACCATTACAGATCACAATGTGAAAATCAAGAAGGAAAAAATTGATTTGCAATTAGCTTGATTTTTTAATTTTTATTTTATTTACTGACAGTATTTCCGTTATTAGTTTTTTTCGGTAACCTTTACAATACTATTTCATAATCAGTAGTGAGATAAACTGTAATGTTTCAGCAATTAAATTTCTTAATTTGTTGCGTCGTTGTTGACGCAACGCGTCTCTTAACCCTTGTTGGGCGTTGAGCGCTTTCTTTGGAGTAATCCTCCGTTACTGAGTAATTACGATCATTAGTTACTGAGTAATTACTATATTTGTCAAGTCTCGTCACCTTGCAGTCAGTTAGTGCCTTTTATCCCTTCGGCCAGGGGCTCAACGCCAATAGATTCTGAGGTTCCTAGCCGGTCACCCAACCTGGAACCCGCGAGTCTCGAATTCGCTTAATCTCCGTGACTCCACGGAGCGTAATAAACGAATTCGGCTAGCGCCGCAGACCATTAAATTTCTTAATGTGCTTGAGCTCTCCATTGAAGTTGAAAATTTGGCATATATTTCGCAATCTCCAAAACTAAATGTTTCTCTCCATGCTGCAATGAAAATTGCTTTTTTAACTTTCAAATCACAAAACCATGTGTATTACTAGTAAATGTTACAAAAATATGCACAAAAATATGTCTTTGTTTTTCTGTCGATATTTCCTTCTCCAGAGCAGTGAGACATTTTCAGTTCGAGCAATGGAAAATACCCCCAATAAACAACACGCGACCCACTGTGTCGCAAGTAGCTGATCGATGTGGTGAAGCACTGTGTCGCAAGTAGCTGATCGATGTGGTCCCCTTAAATGAGACGTAATGTGTTCCGTGTGCTGCCGGAGCTGCTAGAAAGAACAGGGAGACAGCAGCGGCTCCTCCGCGGAGCTGATTGCTAGGTGACCCTGACTACCAGTATGAGGGTCATCACTCGCAGAATACAAGTGAACAGCAGAAACATGTTCAGAGTTTTTCAGGAACAGCAAGTTCATCCTTCCATTGGTAAAATGTTTGCAAAACCAGATTATTTAAATAAATTTGATCACAAATATAAAATTAGAACAAGAATACAAAGAACGGACGTAGGGAAATTCTCCTTTGTAAACAGAACTATAGTAGATTGGAACGATTTGCCTGCGACAGTTTTTGAGCCCTTTCCTTGCTCAGCGCGAGGTTTTAGAAAAAAATATAGGAAATTAGTCAATAGGGTGAAAACATAGTGAAGTGAAGTGAAGTGAAAGGTGCGATTATGCGTAGTCTGCAGTAAAAACTGAACAATTTATCTAAATATTAAGTTATATGCAATGCAGTGAAGTGAAGTGAAGTGAAGTGAAGTGATTTCATTTCGTCTGAATATGACTGAATAAGTTCTGTTTGTGTATGTGAGGGTTCCTTCGTCTCTATATGTATATACGTGTATATGTTTGAATGTATGTATATTTGTGTAATATGTAAGTTTATTCATTTATATGTTAGTGTATATGCATTTTAATGTTTAGTATAGGAAGGTAAATGCCATCTGCATGTATAGGAAATGACAAAGTCAATTTGTTTATATTTTTTTTGTATATTAGTATTTTATTTGTAATTGTAATTTTGTATTCTGCCACCGGGCATCATTTGCCCAATTGTAGAATAAATTTCTATCTACTATCAAAATGCATGATTTGTGTTCTGAATATTGTCCTCGTATCACGTAAGGAGTACCGTAGGTGGTTTTCGTAGCTTACGTTACATAACCCGTAGTTTCTTTACTTTGTTCTCTTCAGTGAACATATCATATTTTCGAACTCTGGTATTTCGAACTCCCGAAAGAGTTACGTGTGGGCCTACGAGTATCCACAGTGCACTCTTACCAGCGGACATCAAGTAGGTTGCAGTGATTTTGAATGCTTAAAGTTATGATTTTATATAAAAGTCGAGTTTTGAAAAAAAAATTTTTGAGGGATGATAAAACGGTTCTAACGATACTCAATGTGTATCTTGTTCTGGATTTCTTTTACATTTATCGGGTTTTGAAAAAACGCTCCTCAACTGCTCTGATACATGATGCAATTGCTCAACAAGACCGCGAGACAACACTCTTCTCTTCCTATGATCGGGGGGTACCTGTGTGATACATATGGCAGTCGTGTCATTAGTAGAGACGGTTCCTTTGCTCGGCCTTCGAGGCCACCAGATGTGATCCTCTAGATTTTTTCTCTGAAGTCTAATGAAATTCCCTGTATTTTAAACGCCAGCGACGTAGAAAGTTCTGGTGTTCAGAATCTAGCCTTCTTCATGAAGGCAACACCAGGCATTTCGGAGAGAGGGTGTCTGAAGGCGAATCTTCGTTACCACACATGCCACCTTTGTGATAAGAAATTTGGGAGAGACGCGTAGAAGACGAATTGTCTGGTGATGAATCATGTTATCTCAATGACGCATGTTTTTATTAAATATAATTTATAATTAAATACGTTTTCCTGAATTAAAATTTGAAAGCAACAACAAAGACGTTAGAGCGATTCGAAAAAAAGCAATAGATAAAATAATATCATTGCGCTAAAAAGACAACGGACACTAGACGATTAAAAGAAAGAAATTACTATTTGAAAGACGAAAACGGGCATATAGCTGTAGGTCGTGGTGGAGTTCGGGCGTATAGCGAAGATATTTCTTTCACTGTAAATTGTGGTAGCGTTCGGACGTGCAGGAAATATGTTATGGAGTGCCGTAAGGAACAGTAGTGTGTAGCGAAAATAATTTTTTTAAATTGGTTTCTAATAGAACAGTTATTAAGGAAAACAAAGGAAGAAAAGGTACATTCGTATGTTGTTAATCGTAAATTAGTTGGGGCGGAGAAGATGGATTTTAACAAAATTTTTAGTGTAGAACAGAATGCTGATGCTAAAACAAAGACCGAAGTGTTCGTAAGATTCAAACGTCGCCCAAACATGCTGCGCTGATGTCAGATAGGGAAGTGAAAATTAGAAAAAAAAGATAACTTTCTAAATTATTGTTCAATGCCATGAATGTAGTGAATATTAAGATAATTTATAAGAGAATCAATTGGTAAATGGCTTTCAAAAGAATTTTTTGATTTCAATAATAACACTCCGATCCGATCACATAAAATGATGAATGATTGTTGCCTGTAAATGTTGTTGCCTATTTTTATTAATGTTCAATCTTTTTTTGGTAAATACTTTTTTTTTAATTTTACTACTTCTTGTTCGGCATTTCTGCTTTTCAAGGGCGTTTATACCACATTTGAGTAATTGTAGAATGGACCATTCTCAGGTCTAAATGTCAATATAATAAAAATTAAAAAGAGCTTGGCAAGTTATGTTGTGTGTGTGCATGTGCGTGTGCGTGCGTGCGTGTGTGTGTGTGTGTGTGTGTGCATGAGAGAGAGAAAGAGAGAGAAAGACAAATATTATATTTTCTGATATAAGGAGGCTTGAAAGTGTCTTTAGGATAGCGTGAGTGATTTCTCTGTGGTTGTCTGTAATTTTTACCTAGATTGTAAGTTGCTGTAGCTGGGGATTCTAGTAGTATATTGTAAAAGTTTTTTTTTAATTTTGATAATGTATTCCTTAATTGATTCTATTTTTAATTCTCCATGTAATTGTTCATTACTTATAAACCATGGAGCTTTAGTAATTTTTCTGAGGCATTTATTTTGTATAATTTGAAGTTTGTTAATGTGGCTATGGATTGCTTTTATTCAAACGGGGCTTGCGTAGGTTAGTGAGGGTCTGATTACTGATTTGTAGATTATTTTACCGTATTCAATGCTAAGGGAAGATTTATGATTTAATAAAGGACAGAGTTTTATAATTTTTTAGTATGTTTTGTTTACTGTGTTTGTGATATGTGCTTTCCATGTTAATTTTGTGCCCATTGTTAGTCCTAGGTACTTAACTGGTGTTTGGTTTGGTAGCCATGGTAGGGGTGAGTTTTGAATGAGTAAAGGAGGAGGTAATTTTGGCTTACGAAGGATGAAAATCTTTGCTTGTGATTTTGAAGTATTAATTTTAATATTCACTTTTTCAGTCCATTTCGAAAATTTAAGCAATTCATTTTGTAATTGGTCATGTGGTAAATACTATTTGTAGGTTTGTGTGCCCATGATAAATCGAAAATATTTCATTTAATAATAAACAGTAGGACACTGTTTCACTATGGCAATGAGAAGAAATGTAATGGAATTATTTTAATAATATTTAGAAAACATCTCTATCGGTCCGAAATTCTCCGATGTAAAATTCTCCGATGTAAAAATTCGGAAGCTCATACGAGTGGTAGATTTTCAGTCCCACTATTTTAACTAAGCGTGTAAATAAAACCCTGAGGTAAATGGAAGTATTGCGAGTACGAGTTAAGTAAGATAAAATATAAAGTATAGATAGAATTATAAAGATGTAGAAAAATAGAGAGAAAGATTGAAAGAAGTATTACGTACAATATTATGACGGACCTAACATTTCTTGAATTTATCGCAATATACCGATACCATCTTTGGGTATTTCAATAATAATATTTAAAAAATCAATTCCCATTTTAAAATATTATTAAATTCAGTATTATAATATTAGTTCATGTTAGTGTTTAGCGTGCTCTTTTCTCATGGACCAACAATTCATCTGGAGACTGGCGTCCAACTTCATCGTGTTTATTTTCGTATTGTTAAATACAGGAATATCAATAAAGCGATATATCTTATTTCATATAATGCATCTCTTACTGGGTTTGAGAGTCCAAAATATTTCACTATGGATAAAACAGCTTTTAAACAAAATTGGCATACTTAATAAAAGGTAGAAAAGTCGTTTTTTAGAGTAGTGCATCATAATCCGCTCTCCGTACCTATACTTTCTCATTAGCAATAATTCGTGCTTCGTTCGTGCTTCGTTACGTGATGGCTAAAAGCGGAAAACGAATATATTGTTCAAAGCAAATTCAGAAACTTACGGGGGAAATCGTATCAACTTTCTCGATAAAAACACTCAATTATTACACCTGTTCCCTAATTCTGTTCACGTACTACACATTAAACACGAAATTGCTCAGTTTTCAAGACAATACATGTATTCATTTGCTCATACTCTTATTCCAAAAGCCAGTGAAGGAGCAGACGCGGCGAACAGGCATGAAGGATCAATGTCCCAGCAACACGAAAGCTAGAAGTTCTGCCAACACTCGCATTTAAACAAAACATTTGTCTACGTCCGTCAGTCCTTTTGACACCCCTGTCACGAGAGAAAGGAGTGATGTATCTTTCTTAAATATTGCATTCGTTGGTATTTTGAGTAATACTGCTGCTCTTTATCAATTGTACTGGATGATTAATGTGGAAAACCTCTTCTGCATTTTTTAACTTTCACAAATACGATTTCTTTGTGAGTACTCAAAAGTTTTCGAATATATCTCCTTGTTGCCAGTGGTGATTGTGTGATGCAGACAACATTCTTACTCAAAGTAGTGAAGGAAGGTAACTCACAACTGACAAATACATTCAGATAATTGGTTGGTCATTAGTCCCGTAAGTGTAGTTCATTTTTCATTGGGATGTAACGGTGATCTTCCTCCACTGGATGGCGCGATCCGGCACCGACCTACCGTCATTTGTCGCTCTACAACACCATAATTTTCTTCTACAAGGATGGCAACACTCATTGTTCTGTAACATGAGAAGCACGCGGTGGGCTTCAATAGTGATACTGCATTCAACAAAAGAAGTGAAGGGTTTCGTCTATATTACCTTATTTTTTTGAATAAATTTGAAAAACACCTAGGAGCAGAATTGCCTTGGAACTTATTAAATTTGAAGTACGACAAGTGAGTATGGAGAGAACCGGAACTGTGAATAATGTTAGACAACGGAAAAACATGCATATTGAACTTTGCACATTTTCATTCTTAAGCATGCAATAACGGGGGATGAATGAAATATAATTTTAGAAGATTTTGTAAACATTTTCGGAAGTAATTGAGAATGATTTTATATTAGGATTAGAAAATAAGGCTGAACAACAGACTACATTTTTGTGAAAATTAGCAAAAATCGTACAAAATATAACTGTACTCAGTTGTAACTCATCGCATTATCCATATCTGCAAGTATTTTTTTAAGGCAATTACAATTTTGAAATTGCAATATTACCGGTTTATATCCCGTATGGAGGTAACATGTACCGTCATTGGATGTGGGGAATTTTTAAACGGGACTGTAACATTATCAGCTGCTACAATTCTTTTGTATGTCCAATGGCAGACAATGTATGACATTTACAAATTTTCATCACATGAAAAAACAAACTTTTAAAAAGTTTACAGCGTCGGCGACGTCTAGTTCAACTAGTGTGCAATTATTTCAATACTCAGGAGCAGTAGCTCTTTTTTAATACTACAAAAGAAGCAAACATGAATAAATCACAAATGTTAGCACATTTGCACATCATACAGATAAGCAAGGATAATTTCACATAAAAACGGAAAAACCTGGACTGAAGGCCATCCAATTAATTGCATTATGAATGCATACAAAACTACAGTATCATTACAGAAAGCCCATCATATGCATGTCTGCATATTCTTCCCGACTTTAATACAGTTGAATGCACAATTTTAAGGAACGTAGAGACATTATAACATTGTTAAGTAAATATATCCTTCCTTTTTTATCCCTCTCCCATCCATATCGTCGACCAACCAAGAAATTATCTTCAATTAAATGCTCAAGCTGCCATATCGCAGAATTGTATGGAAATCTGTGTGAAAAATTGTATTAAGGTAACCATTAAAATCTAACGCTGTTACTAATTAAATAACTCCTTTGAAATACCTCTTAGCAATTAAATTAAACAGAATTATTCTTGCTAATGACTATCTTAATATTTTAAAATTAGAATTGGATTGTAAAGGGATTTCTTATGTTTTTCTAGTTTTCTGCCTGATGTCATCACAATTGAATCGCGAAACTTTGCCACTGATATCCATATTATAATGGATATTTAATGAGAATGTATTGATCTTTAATTGTCTATATTAAATTTAGAAATACCTGCATATTTATCAGAAATAAAATAAGCGCTTCCATCCATTTCATTAATGCAATTAAATTTAATTCTCTGTATTAAAAGATTATATTCATATTTCATGACGGAAAAGTATTAGCAACTCGCAAAGAATATATTAGTATACTAGCATTCCAAATCGGGTACTTTGTATTAGGATGAAGTTATTTTATCCGTGGAAACACTAAAGCAAATCATTTAGCGCGTTTTCAGAATTTTGCGGGTGTATATTATTACATTGCTATGATACATAGTTCAATTCCTCCTTTTATGATACATTCATTGCCAGTGAGAAAAAATATAGTTCTATTTCAAAAATCAAAAATGATTAAATTTTATTGCGAAGAAGAAAAATAAGAAGACTGCTGCGAAGGGAATGAGTCTCTCACAATCTGCTTTCAGTCGGAGGAGCAGCAGGCCCACCCTGCCCCCAACCTGCCGGCGGCGGCGACACCTCAACCCCCGAGGGACCTCGCTGATTGGCTATTCGATTACTCGCTAACTGCGCTCTCCTCGCCACCCGCCCTCCAACCAGCCGGCTTATTCCTCGCCCGACCGACCCTCAGGCCACCTGCATCCCAGCTCTCCGGTCTTGCAACTCGCCTGCCTGCTTGCTTGCTCCCCTGCCCATGGTAATTTTAATCAGCTCTTTCTCTCATGCGTAGCTACATCTTTCCCCACCGACCTTCATTGCCCTCTCCCCTCCTTGCCCACTTCCTCCGTGTCTACTCCCTTACGTACCGAATCCCCTCCGTGCCTACTCACGTCCGTTGTCACTCACGCCCGTTGCCACTCACGCCCGTTGCCACTCACGTCCGTTGTCACTCACGTCCGTTGTCACGCATCTCTGTTGTCACTCAGCTCTGTTGC
>BLKR01011670.1:0-29131 GCA_011170035.1 Teleogryllus occipitalis
AATGACCTTTCTCGATGCACTAAATCGTTCATAAAATACCGTTTTATGGCACGAATAATTGCTTCATCAAACATTGAGCCAATTGCAGTGAGCCAATCGCGCGTTTGGGCCGGTTAAGCGCTCAGCTGACGGAATTGCAAATAGCGAATCGCGCGGGGTAGCGGTAAACCGAGCTCTATTTTTTCCCAGAGTTGCCAAATACCCCTGACGATATAATAGTGTTTCCGAAAATTAATTTTGATTCTGTTATAAATTTATAGTTCCGTTATACAAAAAAGTATTTTTCGTTTATATGTTATGATGTATAATGTTTATAATGTTACTCTATTGCATTCACAAAAATTCGCTCGAAACGTCACTCATTTTCAGAACCTGTACTTACACAATAAACCTTAGTATTATAAACATACTGTACATTTTACTTTTATTGCTCTTATTGTTATTAACATTTCTTCAATCTGTCGTTAGATGTACGAGTCCTATTACTATGACATGTTTAATACTACTCCTCTCTCATTTACCTCATTGAATCATCATTATCATCGCCACTACCAGCATAATTACCAAAACGTCATTCTGTGGTGTGACTAGATGACAATTTCATAACTATCACTACAATTATTTTATCCTGCTGATTGTTTTCGCCAGTGTAATGGACGCCACTGAAACGGACACGATTGCCATCGCAAAAAACCATGCCCAAAACCAATCGCAACACGACCACGACTACTAAGAAACAGTACCATCTTTCCTAAATGCATAATTTTGTGGTTCAAAAATAAAGGCACACAGGCATGTAAAAGTATGTACAAGTTTTATTTTTCGAAGAATGTACAATAATTACATTAACTGCTCCGTGAATACCCACTTTCTGGTATTTCCCAACCGCCCGCTTGTGGATACACCAAATATTCAAGTGAGGCCTCGCCTCGAGTGCACCTTCCTAGCACGCCCCTCCTGTGACTTTTGTCGTCCGTGCAAGTCACGAACACGCTCCAGCCCGGGCGTAAATTTTGCGTAAAGCGCCAGATTTCCAAATACAAAATCTGTCGGCCTGAGCGAGTTGGTGCCTTTTTATACCTCCGTATTGCCGTCTCGTGACCGCCATTGAGCGTCGGAGGGAGGTTTTCATACTACCCCGTTCTCGTCCATGCAATATCGGCGTCTACCTGGTCTAAAAATATCCGTTCACCAACGCCGGGCGCCAGGCTATTCAGATGTGAGGTAGGCGAGCTTTCCCCTTTCCTCCCACGAAAGGCCGCCAACGTGACGCTACAATTTCAATGACTATTACAACTTCTATTTTCCGTAGGAATACGCGTAACAGTACCATTTTCTTTTCTTTGACAAACTATTAAAACTACCACTACCGCTACTATTTCCATTCCTTCATTCACTGCCATTTTTATGTTCCATACAATATCAGCCACTATTATTCCCACTACTACGTCCAACACCAACACAATCACTACAATCTCCACCACAACTATCAATAACCTATCACCATCCTAGCACAACCACCATAACAAATAATACCCCCGGCATTAACTTTACTGCTTCAACTACTTTAACTGCCACCGACTTTATTACCACAACAACCGTCACCAAGACTCGCACAAACCGGTAGCGGTAGCTCAGTGCATCAACTGATGTCACTGCATCCTCTGCTGCCTCTAACCGGGAGGTTCTAGGTTCGAGTCCTGAGAGCGGCAGGATTTTCGACACTAGCTTTTCAGCTAGGTCGAATTCAGCTGCTGTCTGGAGGAGAATTCTAGCGGCCGGCTGCTCTGATCGGTAGTTTTCCGTGGTTTCTCCGATCAACACCAGGTGAATGCCGGAGCAGTACCCTACCAAACGGGCCACGGACCGCGCGCGATGTGTCCTTCCTCTTCCTTGTCCTATCCTCTCCCCTTAAACACACACATTTACACTAACATGCACTACACTACCACATTATTCCGGGAGATCGGTCGGGAGCTAAGAGCTTGTCTCGGCTGGGGCGGTGCCCCGTTGGTGGGAGAGTCCTGGTTAGGGGGAAACCCCACTAGCCGACGGTAGGTCGGCGCCGGATCTCGCCACCCAGCGGGGGAAGATCACCGCCATCTCCCGGGGGAAAACATGCACTACACTAACGGGACTAATGACCGAAGCAGTTGACGCGTCCGGAAACACGAAAAAACCAAAACCAACCAAACGACTCGCACAACCTTCACCAAGACTTGCACAACCATCACTAGGACTTGCACAGCAGTCACCACGACTTGCAAAACCGTCACGACGACTTGCGCACCTACCACCACTACCACCGCTTGCACACCCACCAGCGCTTGCACACACACCACCGCTTGCAAAAGCACCACCGCTTGCAAAACCACCACCGCTTGCAAAACCACCACCGCTTGCAAAACCACCACCGCTTCCAAAACCACCATCGCTTGCACAACCGACACCGCTTGCTCAGTCTCCACCACTTGCACAACCACCACCACCATGACTTGCACAACCACCACAACCTCCACTTGCAAAACCATAAACAATAGCATATACATTCCCACTACTGTCACTACCACCTCCACCATTACAACAACAACCACTATCATCACTAACACTTCCTTCATTCGCTCCACCATTCGCTACTACTCGCCCTACCACCATCGCTAGTATCCGTAGTCAAAGCTGGCACACAGGGTGTCATCCCCATCGAAACCCTCATCGTTTTGCCTCGACTGCGCCACCGGAATTAGCCGGCTTCGATTCACAGCCGCCCCTCCCTACCTCTATCTCCTCCAGTCCCACCCCCACCCCTACCCCACCCACCTCCACGTTCACCCCCACGCGGTGCCGCCCCCTGTCCTCCACTTGCCGCACGCTTTTTCCTTGGCCGGTTTGTGTACGCGATACGTCAGCGCACCCTCCCGGCTGGCGCTGTTTACTCTGGGCGCAGCTCTCGGCATTTCCCTGGGGAGCGCCGCGCTCCGAGACCCGGGAAGGCGGCCGCGCCCCGCGGCCGGCTCCGCTCGGCGTCCGCGCCGACTCGCCGCTGGCCGCCCTGCGCCCGCACCCGCGAGTCTACCGACGGTCGCCCGAGACCGGTCGACCCTTCGGTTTCACTGATTGGCTTGGTTTGGTTTTTTCGTGTTTCCGGGCGCGTCAACTGCTTTGGTCATTAGTCCCGTTAGTGTAGTGCATGTTTGTTTCTCGGGAGGTGGCGGTGATCTTCCCCCGCTGGATGGCGAGATCAGGCGACCTACCGTCGGCTAGTGCGGTTTCCCCCTAACCAGGACTCACCCACCAGCGGGGCACCGCCCCAGCCGGGACAAGCTCTAAGCTCCCGAACGGACTCCCGGAATATGTGGTAGTGTAGTTCATGTTAGTGTAAGTGTGTATGTAAGGGGGAGAGGATGGGACAAGAAAGAGGAAGGAAAGATCGCGCGCGGTCCGTGGCCCGTTTGGTAGGGTACTGCTCCAGCATTCGCCTGGTGTTGATCTGAGAAAGCACGGAAAACTACCGATCAGAGCAGCCGGCCACTAGAATTCTCCTCCAGACAGCGACTGAATTCGACCTAGCTGGAAAGCTAGTGTCTAACATCCTGCCGCCATCAGGACTCGAACCTAGGACCTCCCGGTCAGAGGCGTTGCAGTGACGTCATTTGATGCACTGAGCTACCGCTCCCTTCACTGATTGATGATTCCGGGTGCGTCGACTGCTAAGGAAAATAGTCTGGTAACTCTAGTGCATATTTTCCAGGGGAGGTGGCGCTGATCTTCCCCAAACCACAAAGTAACACAACTCAAAACTGGTAATCTTAATTAAGTTAGCAAATGAATATATACTTGGGAATAATGTAGGAAAAACTACGACGTAAGAACAAATTGATTCGGTCACAAATTCATGCGGTAAATCGTAAAATTAAGTACTGTAGAAAAAAACTCACCGGCTATTCTCAACGAGTGGGACGCTATACCAGAAGCTCCAGAAGGAAAAAATAGTCAAAAGTTTTTCTAAAAAATAGATATTCTATGAGAATATTGTACATGAAGTTTCGAGAGAAATTGGCTGTAGAAAATCACTGGGCTGAAATATGGTCAAGAGTGATTGCGCCCCCAGAGACGCGTCGAACTTCTCAATAAAGATCAAAGAACCGGACGTTTCCGTTACATCAATAGATGTTCCAAGAGCGGTCGTTAAAAAATTACAGAATAGGCAATTCCGTGGACCAATGAGCTTATAACTTGTGGGTTAAAAGTATACATAAGAGGATCAGAATCCTCTCGTATGGAATTCTGATCCTTTCATACTCATAAATCATTACCTGAAACATCCCGGAAAATTAGCAATGGCTCTGTGCAACGGCATCATCTCCAAGACGCCCAATGATGCGACAATTTCCCGCGAATTCCGCCCTCTCACGTGCCTGAATCCATTATATAAATTCATAAGTCGCCGTTTAAAGTTAGAGAAGAACATTGCGAACAAAACAATATTCTCCTAAAGACCGAGAAACGCTGTTCTTAGGTTTCATTGGGGTGAAGGAAGCTGGTTGTGATAGTCTCATGTGTCAGGTGTCTGACGAATGCGCTATCTCCATACCTGTTTCATTGTCTACAAAAGGCATTCGATGTGGTGCCACATGACTGACTGCTGTGCGGTTTAAAAATGCATGGTATTGATAATACAATCATAAGATTTCCGATATGCATGGTGAATAACTGACAAACAACAATACATATGTCGTCAAAAATGAAAGTGGTCCCTTAGTCTCTCACCTCTTATTGGTTCCGATTTGCAATGAATCCTTTCTCCTTCTTGGAGAATATGTAAGTAGAATATGAACTGAAATTTCTAGGAAAAATTTAATGTATAGGTAAGTCGTCTAGAGAACGTAGACGATATCAAGCTGTATTAGGGACCCAGCAAGAACTAAAGCAGCTCGTGCATTTCACCAAACGATTCTTCACTGTCACAGGACTGCAATTTGCTATTGAACAATGTAAAATCCTAAGCATAAGTAAAGGTTGGTTGGTTGATGATTACGGACCCGTCAACTATTGTGGTCATTAGTCCGGTAAGAGTAGTGCTTGTTTTCCTCGTCGAGAGGTGGCGCTGATCCTCCCACGCCGGATGGTGAGATCGGGCACCTACCTACCGTCGGCTAGCGGGGTTTCCCTCAACCAGTTATCTCTCACCAGAAGGGCCCCGCCCTAGCCGGGACAGCTCTAACCTCACGACCGGTCTCGCGGCATGTGTGGTAGTGTAGTGCATGTTAGTGTAAGTGTGTGTAAGGGATGAGGATAGGAAAAGGTCCGTAATTCGCCTAGCGTTGGTCGGAGAAACCACAGAAAACTACCGATCAGAGCAGCCGGCCCCTAGAATTCTCCTCCAGACAGGGACTGAATTCGACTTAGCTTAAAAACTAGTGTCGAAAATGTCGATTTCACTATCGGGACTCGAACCTAGGACCTCGTGGCCAGTGGCACTGCAATGACATCAGTTGATGTACTGAGCCACCTCTCCCGTTGCAGTAAAAGTAAATTCATTGGCATAATAAAACACGAAACCGTATCATATTTTAACAATCCTAAAAGCTCTGGGGATGATCTCTACAAATATCTAAGGATCTATCGAAACAAGTTGGTTATGCGCAATAACAATAAAGAGAAAATACCGACGAAATCTGTTAAGAGAATAAAAAGTGTATTCACAACTTTAAATGAAGAAATCTTACAGCCTTTAATGATACCCCAAAACTAAGGGGTGCATGGTTGAAAAACAAAACCAAGTAATTGCAACAAATAATTATCTGAAATACAACATCAAAGATCCAGATGTGCCCTCTGATGATTGTAGGGTATGGAATCATTGCAGCGAGACTATTCAGCACATCTCTGGCTGTAGTGTACAAGCCTCTACTGACTACAAGAACATACATGATATGGTGGGACGAATTATCCATACATGCCAAGATCTGTGGTTTAGTAGAATTTTTTCATACAGCATAATGCAAGTATATCCCTCCCCAAATGACCTTAAAAACGACTTTAAACGGTACTGGGATCGAAGTATAAGGAAACTGTCGTACCTAGGGACATTTTTCAAGTTTCAATTTTCTCTCTCCTTTTGGATATGACTCATTTGCTGTTTCTCTCTTTAGAATGCTTCACATCTCAGCAAATTTATTTGCATATAATAACTACTTTTAAGAATACTTTGTAAGGTACTTCAGCTATACTAATATTTTAATAGGTAATTTTTACATATATAAATTAAATAACTTGATTCCTTTTGGCTAGGACGAAAGATTTAAGAGTTTAAAATACATACATCTTAAAGCATTCTAACTTTTCGAATTCAGGTATTCATCCCAGACGGTCTCTCGCATCAAGTCGCAGAAAACAGACCATATGGTACTGCCAAGGAAAAAAGCATGAAACTGCAAAGACTTACCGTCAGATGAATACATGCTAATCTTCTCCAAAACCTTTCTAATCTCTTTATTTTTTCTAGTGGGGTGTCGTCTCTTATTAATGCAATATTCACCATAATCGCGAAATGTTGTTTTAGAATATTTATATATTTCGTTTTCATCCCACTAGAAGCATAACAATTAAGATAATAAAATAAACTAGTGTAAACGTGTCCAAAAGACATTAGTTTTCACAAGGGCGCCAACTTTCCGTCCATCCGTCCGTCTGTCCATCCGTCCGTCCGTCCGTCCGTCCGTCCGTCCGTCCGTCCGTCCGTCCGTCCGTCCGTCCGTCCCAATAAACTTCTCTCAGATTAAAGCCGTTCTCCTGCGAAACAACAATTCTCAAAATGTGCCACTTTTCTCGTGCGCTGAAAAAAATGTAGAATTTCAGATGAACAATATGTGGGATTTACGATCTGAGGGTTTTGGTGTTTAACTTTCCTTTAATTCTTCAATAGCTCTAATGTTGTTTATATTTTGACACAGATGTAATTTTTGATAGTTTTGTTTTTGTTTTTGTTTTTGACGCCGAATAAATCAATTCATTCAAACCTTCACGAGAATCACCATTATCTGACAAACAAAATTTCATTTTAGTAAATGAAATTTTGTTTCTAGATTATGGAACTCAGAGTAATGAAATGGAATCATGGTGTGAAAGGTATCTCACTCTACAGTCATTCACTAGTAGTACATTCATTACTTAACATATTTGAGAATTTATGTCTTCAAATACATAAACTCTGTTAAGTTTATTTTATTACTACTATTGCAGCGAAAAATCATGTGCATAAAATGTTATTTATAGTTCAAGGATTTAATAAGTATGTACACGGTTGCATTATCAATGGCAATAGAACTCATTACAATATTTCTAAGAATAGCTATAATGTTAATATATATTTATGTGAAATTTTATTCGCTCCATAGAGGCTAATTATCGCTACAGAACACGTGACTAAACAAATTTTTCATTACGAGTATGCTAATTGTCTACATCATCGTTGAATGAAACAGTCCCTGTCGTGATTTATAGTACACAGTGCAGGCTGTTTGGTATTTATTCCTTTTATATCCCTTACATTATGGATAGCTCATCATGGCAAATTACTAGCCATTGTTCTCAGTTGTTAGCGAGAACCGTATGCCTAGCGTCTAGTGCAGCACATTGCAATGCCGCGTGTAGTAAACTCTGCTTAGTGAAGTTTATTGTTCTCCAATTTATTACAGAGCAGGTGAAGTAGTTGAGGCGATGCGAAAATTGGTACTCGTTACAAGATGAGTACAAACAGCTGACGCCCTCGTTTAACGCCGTGTAACGACTTAACCGTATCAGTTTCACGTGCTTCCTCTTCTTACATCCTTCCTCTTCTTTCTTCTTGCTCACGAGACAGGCCCTTCACCTCAATCGTAGTGTCTTTTCCATTATTGTTACATTCGTTAACGCGGTGGGGATTGAAGAAAGTGTGCGCATATTATACTTTTCGCCATACTACACAGTTTTTTTTCTTTTTTACGAAAAAGTAATAAAAGATATCAGAGAGTGTTTGTTACTTAATTGGATGGTTTTTTTCTTCGCGTGTCTTCTTCCTATTGGATCATCTCAACCAATTCATGCCGGTTCGTCTAGATTCATCTCCTAGTTTGCTGCTCCTTTCTGTCTGCAGAGTTTCTTCTTCTCTATCTTTCGTAATCGCTTTCCCTTGTCTTGCACGGAGTAGTCAGTCTTTACAACGAGACAATAACGCATGCCTCTCCCCCCCGTACCAAATACCCGCCTCTACCTCCTCACTCGCCACCATCCCCGCCGCCACTTCCCCGCTTTTCTACCCACCCTTCCGCCCCCGCCGCCAGTACCATCTTCATCTCCAGCGTCGTCGCCGCCGCCCCCGCCCCCACCAACGTCCCCCCACCACTGCGCCCCCGCCGCCGGAGCCGTCCTTGCCGCCGCACGACACGGGCTCTGTTTTTGCTGCAACCCGCCCGCGCCACCCTTTCCCACCGCGTCGGCAGTGTATATTATAGAAACTAAGTTAACCATGCCGGAGCAATATAATATGCCATCATATATTCTCTTTCCTCGCAACGGCGTTTACAAGGCTAGTTAGCGAGTCCAAACGGCTCTTAATGTGCTTTTAAGTGGCCGCTCACAACAAGGCGGCGGCAGCTCCTCCCCTTCCCCACGCCACACTACACCCCGCCCCCGCCCCCACCCCGCCTCGCAGTAGGCGTCTCGCGCTCACGCCCCCGCCGCCCCCGCCGCCCCCGCCGCCCCCGCCGCCCCCGCCGCCCCCGCCGCCCCCGCCGCCCCCGCCGCCCCCGCCGCCCCCGCCGCCCCCGCCGCCCAGAACGCAGCCCTCACTGCTGCCAGCGCCGGCGTTCGCGCCGCCCCCAACGCCTCTCCGCTGCTCAAGACCGGTCCGGCGAATGTGTGAGGAGAGTGCGAAACAGACAAATCAAAACGCTACCATTTAAAAATGAACCATTGGAGATGGACCTGCGGAATCGCCCAAGGCGCGGTTATGTATTTAGTAACGGAGGTCGCGCGAGGATCCTCGAACATTCTTTTGTGAATATTCCGAAGTTCTGTCGTTAAAGAGAAAAGTATGCGACTGTTTGCGAAGAAAGTTATTTCTATCCTGCGATCTACCTATTCTGGAGAGTGATTTTATTCAACAATGAAAGTAATTAAGTACAAATATTGTGCAGTTCAAACCCATCTACTTTTAAGAGCACTTGTGTGAATTTTCTTCGACGTAGTCACTTGCCAAATTTCAAGCAGGTAGTAAAAAATTTTCATAAGTGGAAACCATGGTAATAAAAGTCCTGATAATATAAAAGTTTTGTAATGTTTTACTAACAGTAAGCAATTTTTTCAGTTCGTAGGAGATACATCCAAAAAGTTAGTCACCCTATGTTGTCAACAAAAAGAACATGAATTCCATGGAAAAACTTGAATGTAGTACATACGACACATATTGCACTAATTTTCTGAAAATCACCATTAAAATTGATACTTATTTTACTCTGTTGGATCAACACTCGTGTCTTTTTGCTGTAGGAGATTGCCGCTTGGGATGGGTACTAGAGTTTACCAGCCATCTACAAACATTCGCCAGTGTTACTTTTACTGTAGACCGAACAGGAATTTCAGGAGGCCCAAAAAAGATGAAAATCGCCGTCTGCCATGTAAAGTGTGAATTGCCATACATCTCTCAACGGAGCTGCTGCGGAAGATCTGTACCGGGAGCGGTAGCTCAGTGCATCAACTAATGTCACTGCAGCGCCTCTGACCGGAAGGTCCTAGGTTACACTCCCCACGGCGGCGGGATTTTCGACACTAGCTTTTCAGCTAGTTCGAATTCAGTCACTGTCTGGAGGAGAATTCTAGCGGCCGGCTGCTCTGACCGCTAGTTTTCCGTGGTTTCTCCGATCGACACCAGGCGAATGACGGGCCTACCAAACGGGCCACGGACCGCGCGCGATCTTTCCTTCCTCTTCCTTGTCCTCTCCTCTCCCCTTACACATACACACTTACACTAACATGCACTACACTACCACATATTCCGAGAGTCCGTTCGGGAGCTTAGAGCTTGTCCCGGCTGGGATGGTGCCTTGCTGGTGGGAGAGTCCTGGTTAGGGGGAAACCTCATTAGCCATTAGCCATCTCGCCATCCAGCGGGGTAAGATCACCGCCATCTCCCGAGAACGAACATGCACTACACTTACGGGACTAATGACCAAAGCAGTTAACGCGCCCGGAAACACGAAGAAATCAGTGAATCAATCAATCGGAAGATCTGTCGTAGGCCGAGCCGTATGTGACCGATCACACGAATAGCGAAGAACCCCAGGAATACATTAAAAGAGGTTTTTCGTAATATAATTTCCTCATCCATATTACTTGGTTAAATGTATTATTTGATTTTTTGACTATATAAGTAGTTTTCCCGTAATTGTTGGAGAAATTGTGACTAAAAATGTACTAAAAGAAGATTTTCTCAAAAAAGCCCGAATGTTTTTCTTTGAACATATTTCCCAAAAATTGAGTAAAGTTCGCTTAATATTGTGGCGTATGTTTGGTTTCACTAAACCTTATGGAAACTGGAAAATTAATTTTTTGATCCCTCGGGAGCGTTGGTATATTTAATCAGAGCTGGTGATGTAACGGGTAATTGATGGAGCAGCGTATTCACTCTGGTTCGAATCCCAGTCTGGGCAAATGCTTTTGCGGAATGGGCTGGGGATTGTATCAAAGTGCTTGCATAATATAGTATAAAACGTTGTTATTATTTGTTGCCAATCAAATTTCATACAAACTGTTTCAAATGAATTTTAGCAAAGAATACTCGTACATACTATACTATAATGCCATCACGCGTAGCAAGCACACACATACACAACCGTCATAAGACAAGATAAAACAAAATAGTGTATTGGACTGAAATCAAGTACGGAATGTCTAAATTTTCACACCAATCTACTCTTCGGTTCACCAAAGATTCGCTTTTCATCGGGTTTATATTTATTTTGTATCAAATATCTATTTAAAAGAAAGACCACTTACAGGACACCATTCTCGTTCATTGTCACATTTCAACTGTAGAGCAGGCCTGGTCAACCCAAATGATTTTACGGGTAATTCTGATTCCGCGAACAGTTATAGTGGGTCCGCAATTTAGGTAAACATGCTTTAATAGCAGTACTAATATGCAAAAGGAATTCATTTTGTCATCTCATTCATTATAATCAACTCTTAAGACATAGCTCATGGGATACTTGTTTTTCTATTCATTTACTTTTTAAATCTGTGTATTCTTATTTTTTAAAACCAATGTTACATATTTACGGTAGGCGTAGCATATCTTAGCTGGTTTTCTAAAATGAATGTGGATTTAGCAAGTCTGTGTCATTGTGACGTCATATCGAATTTCCTTGAATATTACGGTCATCAAAGGTTATAGTACTGATGTTTAAATGGTCTATGTGCCTACCTTATGTAGATTATTGTTCTGACACTTTTTAGTTATTTTTACCGTTATATGACTAAACAGATTGCGCAGTGACGTTAAGAGAGCTCAGTTGCGAAATATGTCTCAATGACTGCATCTGCGTACTCTCGATCACTGACCGCTGGTCGCGATTCTGCACTTTGCTTGAGCTAATTTGTGTATTTTCTCCCTCCGCCTTCCCCCAGCTCAAGGGTTGCATTCCGGCCTCTTCGATCGATCGATTGATTGAATGATTTTGTATTTCCGTACACGTCAACTGCGAAGGTCATTAGTTTCATACGTTCAATACATGTTTTCATCGCAGGTGGTAGTAATGATCTTCCCCGCTGGATGGCTAACTCTAGCGCCGACCTACACGTCGGCTTGCGAGTTTTTTCCAAACCAGTATCTCCCACCCGCGGGGCTGTCCCAGACAGGACAAGCTTCCGGCTGGTCTCCGGACATATGTGGTAGTGCAATGCAGTGCATGTAAATGTAAATGTGTGAAAGTATGGGTGAGGATAGGACTGGGAAGAAGGAAAGATCGCACGCGGTCCGTGGACCGTTTGTTAGAGGAGTACTCCAGCATTTGCCTGGCATTGAGAGGAAAAACAGGGGAAACTACTAATCAGGTCAGACGGCAGCTAGATGTCTACTCCAAACAGCAGCTGAATTTTAACCAGTGTTCCAGCCAGTCCACTGTCAATACGCGTACCCTAGGACCTCCCTAGGTCACTACAGCCAATTGGTCCCTTCGAATTACCGCCTTCCCCCCCGGACCATCTTTATCGGTAGCAATAGAGTCGCCGCCTCTGCATTGCAATACCTTTCGATCATAAATAGTTAGTTTTCGTTCTGTTGCAAGTTACATTGAAATGCAGGAGTGTCGCAATTACTGAACTCCCGCGAAGAGGATGCCCGGTACTTGTCACACACGAATCGCGCACAGCCTAGATGCAGAGTGTCTTCTCAAGAACTACGCGGACCCGGCGATTCGGGCTTTCGGGCCATGGGCCTCGATCCTGCCGGAACTTACTGCCCATGATTTGCCTGATTCAATATATTCGTGATGACCATAATATTAATACAAGTTCAAACAAAATAATTGAGGCCCTGCACAGCCAAAGGAACTGAGTACTAAAATGTTCGAAACAAAAGTTTTGACAACTAAATTACATTAATCGGTTCCAAGACACAGTTAAGAGCGATGTTTAAATCATCTTCTTAGTATTTGTGACATCTACCTAGTGATGGCTTAGGTTGTATGTCAAGTATACGTATTCATACGGATTTTGACACTTGCTCCCTTGGCTTTGCAAGGACTTACTTGTCCCCTCTAGACCCCATACCACAAATTAGTGTATTTTTACGTCTGTATTATTGAGATTTGTTTCCAACTCACACCAATGTCCATTCATCGCTTCCAGCTAGTCTGTTTCTTTTGTATTGGGTTCTCTTAGGATTTGTGTGTTTGAACGTCGCCAATGGTGTGCTGTCTCACTGACGTCAACGCCGCTTTGAAAGAAGACAAACGTTTTTATGTTACAAAAATACGACATCCCTGATAGCAGTTATAAAACGAACTTCAGTTCAAGTCAGGGATTCCCAACCTTTTCCTTTCTTTGGTCTCTTTTAAAAGAATTGTTTCCTCTATCGATTCCTTTGCGTTATTCTCTATAATATACAGCATCTCTCTCTTTTATATATATATATATATATATATATATATATATATATATATATATATATATATATATATATATACCATAACACAAAGCATTGCATTTAAGGATACGCATTTCATTGACAAATATCTTCGTAAATACCTAGGTTTTTCAATAATCGAAAACTCTTCTACTTCTGAGTAGCTTCTTTTATAATCCTTGTTGTTGTGCAATGTTTACAAAATGTTGAGCGCTTTAAACTGACCATAACATTTCTCCAGTGTGTATTGGAGGTAGTATTTTCTTCCGCGATAGGGTATCGTTGTTATTACACACTTATAAATTGTTGAGTTTTCTAAACAGTTTAATAGCTAGGTTCTCGGATGCCCCGGTGCAAGTCAGAATGAGACTCCTATCTACAATAAATGTGAATGTAAAAGTTTTAAATCTAACAGGTAGAAGGATTTGGATGGTGAAATGGAAAAAATGAGCATGGAGTATGATTTGTTTAATTTTTTGCCGATATCCGCCAGCGGATATCCTACATTGAAGGCCATCTTACTTTGGGGTACCGTTTCTATATACCGGGTGAACCAGCTTCTCATCGTCTCTGATCTTACGAATGAATGATAGATAGGAAAGGGGAGGAGCGAAATTTTAATGTATTATTATGTTTTGTTGCTTTATATGAGAAAAGAATTATCAAGTTTAATCTTTCTGTAATCAATGGGATCTTGATTATACCTATCAATCACGCATTTTCAACTATAGATACACAATCTGCTCCTTGATCATCATTGAGTCCCATTAAAATTTTAGGGATTCATTACCGACCGCGTTGGGAACCCCTGGTTTATGGAATTCTTTTATGAAATGAAAAAAAGCTTAGTTAGACGTGTGAGATTATTATCATGACTATTTTACAATCAAATGAAAATTAAAATATATTAATTTAATATTAATATAATAGTAATAATAATAATAATAATAATAATAATAATAATAATAATCCGTTTATTTATTAATTTATTCCGTTTAAGAATCTATATTGAAATATGTTAGGAATATTCCTGAACAACGTGTAAAGATAGGTAAGAATTATTTGGAAGAAACGTTGAAGACTCCAACACTGAGCACGCTTTCGGCCTTCTCGCCCTCGCCGCCCTCGTGTCAGCTCTCTCTACGTCTTTCCACTGGCTGTCAGCTTCGCTCATGTCCGCCCTCCGCGCCGCGCTTCGCCCCCACCCCACCCTAACCCACCTACCTCACCCTTCCCCACCCTTCCCACATCCGCCCCACGCTGCTCCTGCCCCCGCCCATCCATCAGACAAGGTGTCACGCCCCGCTCGGGCGGGTTCCGATGAGGCCGCGCCATTTCCATGGCGGTTGATTGATTGTGCGGTAATTGGGGAGGGCCTTATCTCGCTTTCTTCTGTGCGGCAACTAAATACGTGGTGCCCGCGGCCCATGTCGTGCTTCCCCGGCCAGCAGTTCAGCCGCTGCCCCTCTCCACCAACCCCCACCAACTTCCAACTTTCCTCCTCCGCCTCTATCCCTTGCCTTCTCACTCCCGGCCTTTTCCCATTCCTCCCCTGACACACCTTAACCTCCTTGCCATGATTTCTTTCCCCATGCGGCTCCTCCGATTCCTCAATTTAATTTATCCCACTCTCATCTTCCTCCTTGTCCTACTTCTCCTTCCTCTCCTTCCCTGCACCTCCACCACCTCGTTCACTGCACCTCCACCAACTCCTGTCTCATGTGTCTCCCTTTATCTTCCCCATCTCCCCATTATGCTTCTCCGATTTCTCCACTGCCGCCTTTTTCTTCCTCTCTCTCTCCTCCCCGTCCTTCAGCACCACCTCTACCTTCACCACATCTCAACCTCGCCCGGGTGTCCTTCCACTTCATCCTGTCTCCGGTGTTGCGGCTTTCATTCAGGGAGACAGCCAGCCATTGTGGATGTCACGCAGGGCGAGAAGCATTTGACAGAAAGCTATTATCAATTGCCGAAAATTGGCCTTCGTTTTGACGTTTAAAACACTCGGCTGGTGTGAAATATTAATGTTTCTGTACTTGGGCTTCGTTTTGCATTTGCAGTACATCCTAGCACTACGGCTATTGTTGTCTAAAGAAATGAATGATAATAAAACGTAATGAAATTTGTAGTTACAAACATAAACTGCTTCTCTCGTAAATCTCATGAAAAAATAACTGTTTTTTTTCAAATTTTAGCCTACCCTAATAATTACCAATACTGTAGTTCTTCCCTGACCATTTTTATTGAAAAAAATATTTTTGTTATTTATACTGAAATCTGCAGCACTGAGCCTTTATCGTGTATCAGGAGATCACAAACCTTCGTCTATTTTTTGGGCCTTTTTTTGATCTATTCTAGAACCTAATGGAATGGCCACGTGCACTATCGATTCCTGCTGCCATTAGTAACATTGAAATGCAGCATGCCTTGTATAAACCACAGCTCTGTGTTCACCTTGAAGTACCAGAGTAATATTTTTACGTCATGTTTTCTGTCATATACGCGTTGTGCATTAATACGAAGAAATGGGGTTTTAAAGGGGAAGAGGAGTATTGAGGCAGCCCTAAACCGGAATTAAATGTCGCTTCTTTGATGCTGATATTGTTCTAACATTGAAAACAAACATTTTTCGATGAGCCATTTATATCATTATATTTCGATGCAGCCTATTGGGCCTGTATTTCATTGCCAGAGGATAATTGAAAACATGTAAATAAAACCATATGAGCATGTACCATTACCATAGGGACATACAGATGAAATAAATATGCGATTTGTGCAGCTTTCAGGTACAGGGAAAACATTTATGCTGAACGGGTCTAGCGGCCCCCATTTAAAATATAATTAAATGGTGTACAACCGATCTATAGCAATTCCAAAGACTTGTAAAAGTTTAAATGTCACGCTTCCGTTGCCACCATACTAAAAGGGCGACCCAGAGTATCTCACTGCCGTGGCATATGGGACGTCGTGGTATTGTAAAGTAACCGTCATGCCACTATTTGGAAGTATGAGAAAGTATGAGCTATGAGGAAGTACTTTGCAGAGTAAGTACATATTTCTCAACTCCACAAGATAATTGTACAGGCAGAGGACATTTATACGCCCTTAAATCTCAAACAAAATATGCCAATTCAACAGTTCTTTGCAGGAAGAGATCGATTGCTGAAAAAAAGCGCTCCATGGTACATATCATGCTGCTGTAGCCGTTCCAAATGTTGAAGAAGAAATGGCATGCAAATGGCGCAGTGTAGGATATTTGTACCCTGAGAGCGAAGGTCTCATAATAGCAATCCAAGATCAGGTGATTCCCACAAATAGCTACCTAAAATATTTCTTCAAAGACCCAAGAGTACTAACTAATGAATTTCGTATGTGTGGTCGAGATCATGAAACCATGCAACATTATACCTCAGGCTGAAGTTGTTTAGCTCCGACAGACTGTAGTATATTGAGATAGCAATATTCTGACCGAGATGACAATTTAACACAAAATCTGATAAAACAATGTAGTTGCGGACGAAACGTCTGGAAATATGTTTTCCAATGGACCACGGCCCTTCAGCCCGGAAGAAATCTTTGACTGCAAAATCCGATGTTGCCTTCTGGAAGAAATCTCCCAAGAAAGTTGATTTATTGATTTTGCAGTCAATACCAGACAGGATTACAGCATACCAGACAAAGAAGAATGGCGAGCTTCTGAAGTGAAAACTGTTCCAATTGTACTGTCAGCAACTGGTGTGATACCAAAAACTCGCAGCAAATCAGTGGAAGATATAGGCTTGGAGAAGAGTATTAATATGGGCCTCCAGAAGTCAGTCATCATCAGAACGTGTTCACTAGTCAGTGAGACATGTGGGTTTTTAAAATCTCACTTCTGAGATTGTATTATTATTTGTGGAAACGGTGTAATTTCATGTTGATATGTTAGAATGCCTTAATTTGTTTTGTACATGTACGTAGGTTGGGGAATACGTAATGAGAATATTGCTTTAACTTAAAGCTGTTGAGTCGGCGTGCTGCCATCTGTCATGACAAGAAGGACTATTAGATGAGTGTGTCCAGCCAGCGGGAACGTTGCTCTGTCAGTCTATTGCAAAGTGCAAATCGTTGAACTTCATAGCAATAGTGCAAGCGCCCCATCGTCTTGTATTACAAAGGTAGAGCAATGATCGTGGCTCCGAATTCAAGTGGCACGAGGACGGAGTAAGCAAGAATGTTTTCAGGGACTGCGTGAAGCATGTGGTGATGCTGCGTTACCCTACTCCACAGTCGCACGATGGCTTAAAGCGTCCGGATTTGGCAGAAATGTTGTGAAGGTGAACCACCGTACAGGAGGTCCCCACGGGGGTCATGGGAGATTCTGCAACATCCACCTTACTCACCCGACATGAATCCCAGTGACTAGGATTTCTTCAGCAAAATGAAAAACCACTACGAAGAACCCGGTACAATTCAAGAAATTATTCGAGCTATAGGTCAGTAAGGGGCATCATCAGACGGACGCGCAGAGGGTGTACGATACCTTGGTAACTTATGACAAAAGGTCATTAATATCAGAGGCAACTATGTTGAAGGTGTGTAAATATAAATATATCAGTCAATGAAGTCATTTCAGAAAAAAAATAGTTTTTCATCCAACACTTGTATGTCAATATTACCATGCTTTGATATTGCATCTGAATGGTATCTGTGTGCGACCAAAAATTTGAGAATAAACTACAATCGTAAATCTACAAACTTAATAATAAGATAGTCTGTACTTTTATTTTTTATTTATTTATTTTGTCAAAAACAATAAAGACGTGTATGTGACGTATGGGGGCGAAAATCATCTGCGCACGCTTCCTTGAGTTTTAGAATCCCTTCCCAACAATTTAACTATTAATTGTTGAAAGATAAAAAATAATAGTAATAATAATAATAATAATAATAATAATAATAATAATAATAATAATAATAATAATAATAATAAATAATTAAAAAAGCGAAAGATTCAAATTTCAAAAACTATATATTTTCGTTTCCGAGTTATAGAAATTTATTTGTAACGGTAAATGAACTGCAGAATTGACTTTTCTGTATTGCTAACAAAATAGAAACTCACCGTAAGCTCCACTACCACTACAAGCAAAAGGAAAGCTCAACAAAAAGTGCGCATAGTGAAGCTACATTTACGCCCAGAAGTTAATACTATCTTAGCATTTACTCAATGGATCAGCGAAACTGGACAAAAACCCGATCGAGATGGGGTCATTGACCCGAAAGCAGAAGTAGTACATTACTTGTGACAGGAATATTAAGTCTTTTAAAAAAGTATACAATACAAATGTTCATTATACTATTCACTAATTGTATAGAACGAGTTATGCAGCAGAAAATATTTTACTTTTAACTTAAATTTGTGTACCAATTTTAATTGTTTAATTTCATCTGGCAACGCGTTGTAAAGTAACGTACATGTATTGTATGTGGATTTCTTGTAGTGGGCTGTTGATACTGACACTTAATGAACATGATTTCTTCGTCGTCTGTTGCAACTAAAAATATCAGTATTAAATGAAAATGTTTTCCCACCGTTAAGTCAGTCAGTTTTGACAACTACTACATAATCGTAAATAAATAAGCAAGCCAATGGTAAGATTCCAAGCTCATTGAAAAAAGGGTTGCAGGGATCACGTGGATGGCATTTTTTCATTATTCGGATATTTTTCTTTTGCAATCTTAATGTCTGGGCACTAAAGTTAATTGCATATTGATTATTTTCAAGGGACCATACGATTGCCCATTTGAAACGCAAAATTGCATTGAGACAGTTTTTCCTTCGTTAACTATTAATTAATATAGCAAAACAAATTTAAAACTTCTAAAATTATACTATTTATTGTTTCTTTTTTTGCAAAGAACATTCGTGTCATCGGCGAACAGCACTGTTCTTCCATTTTTAATAGATGAGGGCATATCGTTTACGTACAACAGAAAGAGAATAGGTCCTAAGATCGAACTTTGTGGGAACCCATGTTCAATTAGCAAAGAGTTGGAAAGATAAGTAAATAATGTCGTTTCGTGCCAGTACGGTACTTCTACTCTTTGAGATCAATGTTTAAGGTACAAGGTTATAAATCTAGGGCAATACCACGAATTCAGTAAGAAGGTAATTTTGAGAGCAAGATGTTATATGGCTAATAACGTCAAAAGCTTTCGAAAGACCTAAATATATCCCAAGGGGTTCTTAATTTTGGTCCATTGAAGAAGCAACATATTTAAGAAAAGAAAAAATGACAGTGTCCGTAGATTTCGATTTTCTAAAACCGTGCTGAGAAAGGTTTCCATTCGCATATAGGAAAGCATCTCTGATATTTTTGAGAAATCTGACAGAAGACAAATTGGCCGATAATTTTGAATTTAATTTTTGTTTCACTTTTTCAAAAAAGAGGTTTAATTTTTGCCGTTTTGTAAATATCTGGAAATATTCCTGTGCAGAAGGAAGCATTGAAAATGTGAGTTAATTGGTGTCTAATGGCAGGTGCACATATTTTTATTAAACAATCCGGAAATTCATCTAAACCAGATGACTATTTATTTTTTAGTTTACTATTTTGAGGATTTCGTTGGAAGAAGTTTCTGAAAGAAACATCGTGCCGAAATTTTTTTTGAGAACCATATGATGTTGAATTTGGTGGTTTTAGTCCCTTCGTGACATCAACCGCAATTCTAGAAAAATGTTGGTTGAAGAGATTCGATACTTTTTCTTGATTATTTGTTTCTCTTTCATTATGCTTGAAAATAACGTTCTCTACGAAATATCTAGATGACGTGGTCTTATTTTTGACGATATTCCACATTACATTAGTTTTGTTTTTAGCGTTCAAAATATCCTCATTATTTTTGCCTGAACTATTGTTTTCCTTAAAATTTCCATAAAATGTCGGCACGATGATTTTTGCTTGCTTACGTGACTGACGTGCTCAAGCTGTGCTCCAATATTTTACTAATTTTGACTACTTTCTTCCATCTTTCAGATACCTTTTGTTTTGAAAATGTTTTCTTTACTTGTCTACTTGTTACGTATAAGCCGAAAGAGATTTATATTTTCCGAAGCAGTGGAAAACAAGTAAATAAATATTTGTTTACGCGTTTGTCCGTAACGTTGTCTTTTAGACAACGTTACGGACAAACGTGTATTTGAACGAGTTCAAAGACATCTAATACATATTTGCTCTACAAATCAATTTACATTTGCGTAAAGCTCTAAACAATTGGTGAAAGTGTTGTGAAAATTGTGAAAAACATCAAAATTCAAAGTTTCGTCTATAACAGTAACGGAAAATCTTGAACTTTGTGTTTTTAAATTCACGAATATCGAAGTGGTGAATTTTGTGGCATTTAAATAGGTAAAGTATAGTAATAAAAATGTATTTATTAGTTTTCAGCTAATATCTGTTGCGTAAACATGTACATTATTTTACAACACTTTGCCAGATGACATTAAACGATTAAATTCAATAGAAAAGTTTAAATCCCAAGTGAAATCGTTTCTGCTGCATAACTGTTTCTATACAATTAGAGACTATACTGAGCATCACAAGAAAAGTAACATTATTTTTAACAATGATACATAATGCATTATTTACCATTTGGACTGTATAAATGAGTATAAACAACCTGTAACAACTATTGTACTACAGCTTCCGGGTCAATGACCCCCATCTCGATCAGTTTCCCTGATCCATTGAGCAAATGCTGAGATGGCCTATTGTTTTGCTTCTGGACATAAATGTAACTTCATTTTCTGTGCACGTCTTCTAGAATTCAGTGGGAAATACAATTATTCAAATTATCGTTTCCATGTTGTCACGGCAGGAAGTAATAAGAGCCAAAATTTATTGCTTATTTACCCTTGAAAATAGATTTTTTTACATGGGAGTTTTTTGTTTTTTTTCTCCCTTTCAAAATTCAAAACGTATTGCTTATTTACCCTTGAAAATAGATTTTATTACATGGGAGTTTTTTTCTTTTTTTCTCCCTTTCAAAAATTCAAAATTTAAGTAGTATATGACTTAGTGTAGGGATCACAGAATTTTGAAAATGTGCACACATTTCAGTTTTCCCCATAGCACGTCATACGCAGTTTTAACTGTTTTTTTTTGACGTAAAATAAATAAATAAAAAAAAACACTTTGAATTCTTCTCGCAATTAATCAATAACATTTAAATATTGATTAGAATCACATTACTTTAATTTTTTAAATAAATACGTAATTTAAATTAAATAATTTAATGCACTTAAATTAAGAAGATAATTTATGATTTTTTTACACATTATAGTCTGATTACTCATCTATTTATTCTCATAGTGGCTACGCATTTTGATACGCATTCGTGACATGGCTACTATTCACGATACACTTTCTACTTAGTACACTCTCGAAGCCGACTTTCTGAAAGCCTTCACATACATAAAATATAATTTAGATGAACATATCCGTATGCTCGAAGAGGTTGTTCAAAACTCAGACGGTTTGACAGCAATAGGCAGCACCGCACAACCGTCCATCCGGGAAAGCGAAAACACAACCATTGTGACGTACTAGAGTGAAAAACACAGACTACTGTTCTGATTGAATAAATACAATATATTTACAGATTTTTTACAATTAATGTACAATGATATGATACAAAAATCTAGCCCCTTGGCAACCTTTCAATTCTCTTAGCCGCGAAACCCCGCGACCGTCCCCTAGGCCTCGCCCAGAACCACTGCTTCGGAAGCAGCAAAAAGCAACGCGAAGTGCGAAGCTGTCGGACATAGAGTCCCGTAACTACACCAGTTACATGGCTTGTCGCCAAACCGATCTTCGACCTGAAGATCACGTGCAAGGATTGCACTGGAGATACCTCTCGTCTTTCGACACCCAGCGTATCCCGCGAGGCGCCTGTCGGCGCGGCCTTAAATATCCCCGGCTCGCCCCCACCCTACAAGCAGCGGGCGTCACCCGGCTCGCTGGCCAGCCTTTCCAGAGCTACAACCGACATCTCTTAGACTCGCATCCACGAGCGTCCTTTTGAAGGAAATTCCAGCCGGGATTCCTAAGGGCTTTTCCAACCGGCGCGGCGTGGCGCCGCCCCCATCCGGCTTAACGCGGGTTTCCCCGAAGCGGCCCGACGCACCGGCGTCGGACCAGGCGACGCTACAGACCCTCCCATGCCGGGGGGTGAGAATTTTTTTTTCGCAGCAAAATATGCCCAGGAAAAAAATTCTGCTAAGTTACCTGGTCGTGAGACCTCTACATCCTAATTTTTATATGAACATGAACATAATTATACCAAAATATCAAACCCTATTTAATTGAAATGTGTGAAATAAATCTCTGGGCTGTCCCCCCTCCCTTTTCACCTAAGCTATGTTGCCATTACATTTAAACCTTACTCCTATATACATACATAAATATTCTTGACGCATCTTGAATTACACATGATCCTGAAATACAAACATTTACTTTACATTGAAATATTACATAATAATTCTTGACGCATCTTGAATTACATAAGATCCTGAAATACAAACATTTACTTTACATTGAAATATTACATAATTGTGGAATTCGTTACATACATCATGTGCCGTTCTTAACTGAATTTATTGACACATGTATGTATCTACATATAAAAATATCCAAAAAAACAAACAAAACAATTTTACCCTTGAATTTACAAAATTATTTACATAGAATTTCACCGACATTTATACATGTCATGAACGTGCGTGTTCCCTATTCTCGCCGGTGGATCAATTCACATCATCAAACATGCGACTAAGCGCATCTGCGTTAACCTATTCTGAGCTGACCTGTACTTACAAATGACCGTATTCAGAGCGTCGCGAAACTCCGGTTCGACCTCAGTCCCGCTCAGCATTTCTTCCGCGTCAAAGTCGCAACAATCCAATTTAAGCGCATGGCGATCTAGCGCGTCTTCGTCACCTGCGTCTGTCACAGTCGTAGAACTAAGCACATTCAAGTACTCTGTCCGCTGGTGGTATCTTTTAAGCATATTAATGTGATAGACGCGGGGTTCCTTCCGCCCCGGCATCTGGACCACATAGTTATGCTCCGAAATTTTCCCGCGAATCTCGCCCGGCCCTATCCACTGAACCGCGAGCTTCCGCGTCCTGTTAGGTGCGAGAACCAACACCTTCGCGCCTATCTCGAAAGTACGTGAGACCGCCTTCCGGTCATACCACACTTTACGTTTCTGCTGTCTCAACTACAGAATTTTCTTCACTTTCCGCAGTTCCCGCAAGCCTTTCATAAAGAAGTGTCATGGGGGTACGGAGATTCTTCCCGTACACCAATTCGGCAGGAGAGAAACCTAATGATTCGTGCACACTCGTGCGCAACGCGAACATAATAGCGGGAAGTTGGCATTCCCAATCCGTCCCTGCCTCCAAACACAGAACCTTCATAAGCCGGTTCATAGTTCGATGCATTCTTTCGATTGCGTTTGATTGAGGATGATATGGCGAACTTCTCACCAGTTTAATGCCAAACCGCTCGGCGAATTCCGCTGTCAAAGCACTCGTGAAGCAAGTGCCCTGGTCGGTTTGCAATTCGCGTGGAAATCCTATTCCACTGAATAATTCTAGTAATGCCTCAATTACAGTGACCGAAGTTAGGTCCCGTATTGGAATAGCCTCGGGATACTTCGTGGCTAAACACATCGCCGTTAAAATAAACTTGTTTCCGGTGACCGTTTCTGGAAATGGGCCACACGCGTCGACATTCACTTTCTCGAATGCCTCGCCCGTTATAGGAACAATTTTCAAAGGCGCGCGAAGCTTTTCGCCGCCGTTTCCTACTCGTTGGCAACTGTCGCAACTACGCACATAGTTTTCAATATCCTTATAGCAATTCGGCCAGAAGAAATATTTGGCCATGGCATCTTTGCTTTTTGTGACCCCCAAATGACCGTGAGCAACTTCATGACAGAGTTTTAAGATCGTGCCACGATACACCCGCGGTATTACTAACATAGTGAACTGCTCTCCGCGCTTACTATGCCGGACACGAAACAATAGGCCGTTTTCCATAACATAATCGCGCCGATCCGTCTCGGGTCCTTCCGCACGCTCAATCAACGGCGCGAGCTCCTTGTCTTGTCTCTGAGCTGTAGCAAATTCGGTGGGGTCCAAACGAGCCAAAGCAATGCTACCGAAATCTAATTCAGATTCCTGATCGTTTGATTCCGAGTTTCCCGGGGCGTCGACCTCGCCCTGACCAACTCTATTGTCATCCTCGGTTTCCTCCGAAGCGGTTACCTGGAACGCGTCCTGATCTCGGCCGTTTCCTGTACTCTCGGCAGGCTCTACCGCCTCTATTGTCTGCGGCGCGTCGCCCGGCGCTTCGTTTCCTGCATTGTCTGCACCCGGGGGCCCCTCTGCCCTTACGCGCTCAGCAACTGCTTGCGCCCTAGTCCGCACAGCGCAGATAGGCTGTGGTTCTAAGAAACCTTGCTTTATTTCTTTCAAAATCGTAGCAGAACGATTACTAAAAATGTAATAAGGCAAGTCGCAGTTCTTCGCGACTGCGGCCTCTGTAACAAGAGTACCGAATGGCCCTACAATCTCTACCTTGGCTACCGGTGGGTTTTTCGGCGCTTCGTCCAGGGGCTGCTGAACCCATACGGACTCGCCGGTATATTGTGTCGGCGTGACGTGCTTTGCGTTGATGACGTCAATCGTCGCCCCCGTGTCACGGAGACAGGTGACTGTTTCGCCGCAAATTTTGGCAAGAAATGTGTGTGGAGACAATAACTCTGGCGCACTAGCGTCGGCCACGTGACACATCTTCTCGCTAGGTTTATTGTTGTTTTGAGGACAATACCTTTTTATGTGACCTGGTTTTTTACATAAGTAACACGTCCGTTCTTGTGGCTTCTCGAACTCCGCGTTACTAACTACCTTCGGCACTGCCGTTTTGGAAGTGGTCGGCGCGCTTTCCGTCGCCTTCGGCCATTTCCGTTCGCCTGCCTGCTCTTTATTGCCGAACCGCGAGAAATCCTTCTTATATCCGCCAGCCCGGTTGTTTTCGTAGGTGTCCAGCCTTCGTGCCAAATCTTGGGACGCAGAAACCTCACCCCACACATCAATGAAATGGTCACGCATAACCGCCGGCACCTTTCGCTTCATCTGGTCTGTTACAATGAGATCTAGCAATTGCTCAAATGTTTCGATCTTTAAACCTGAGACCCATTTTTTACAATAACTAGCTAATTCACGTGCATAGACGTTCCAAGTGGTCTTTGCACCTTTTACGTGACTACAAAACATCTGCCGGCACTTTTCTGCCGTGACCTTGTACATATCTAATAATTGTTCTTTAATTAGGTCATAATCTTGATCCGGTGAATCGGATCCTACTACGAGCCAGTTGTTCACCTCATTAGGAAGTAAACCCATTAAATGGCTTCCCCATTCGACCGGCGCAATACCAAGCTGGCGAGCATGCGCCTCGAAAACACTTAAAAACAACGTAATATCGTCGCCTTCGCCTTTGAATTTGTCCATGACTTGGCTGATACGAATATTAGTTCGATTTCCCGTATCGCTACTACCTATGGAAACACGCGTGGGAGCCTGATTCGTTAGTTTTAACTTTTCAAGTTCAAATTGCCGTTCGCGTTCTTCGCGTTCTTCGCGTATTCTTTCCTGCTCTCTCTCATCGCGTAATCTTTCCTGCTCTAACACTCTCTCTTCGCGTAATCTTTCCTGCTCTCGTATTTCTGCAACCTGTTCTTTTTCTTGGTCAGCGAGTTGTTTCACGAATGATTCCTCGTACTGCTCGCTTTCCGTAATGATCGCTTTAAGTTTAACCACGGTCTCGTTCCCTTCTAATGTTTCCCCCATCTCCATCGCGACCCTAACAAGCACCTCTTTCCTATAACCCGCTAAGAAAGCCATGTTGCCTGAATTGATCCCCGGCCAGAACAAAAAACACACTTACGTTCAGTTGACCTCGGTGTCGCGTGAGCGCCTTCTGGATCCGGTTTGTGGCCTCCTTCCTTCCTCTCGTTCAGGTCGGTCCGTGATGTGTTCTTCCGGTGATGCAAATATTAGCAGATCACGTTCCAGTGCCAATATCAGCTCGTTCCAGTACCAGTACCAAGTTTTAGAAAAGAAAGGTTCCGAGTCGGATTGTACCGCCCCGAAACTACCGTACCGAAACACCGCACTTTTCGGTTTCTCGTGGCGTGCGCGACACTGCCGGCGCCACGTATTTACGACGCGTATTCACCTTTAACTGCGTACACTGTCTTTACGCGTGCTGTTCTGATTAATCAGCGCGCACCGATGGCTCTGATGCCGCACTGATGTCCCCGCGGATGCTGCTGCAGACTTCCGCGTTCCCCGTTCGTTGCGAACGTAGTGACTGCTTCCACAAAGCTGAATGATAGACGCGAGTCTTTAATCTGTTGTAACCAATTATTAACTGCAATTGGCACAACCACCCGGTGTGAGTTCTAAGCACCACTGCAACCAATTTTGAATTACAATTGCAACAATTGGCGCAGGCACTCCGGCGTGAATTTACAATAACCGCTGCTACCAATTTTAGACAAGAAAAATGGCAGAATTGGTGCGGGCACCCCGACGTGAGTTAACAATAACCGCTGCCACCAGTTTTAGAAAAGAAAAGTGGCAGAATTTGCTGCGAGCGCCCCGACGTGAGTTTTCGATAACCGCTGCCACCAGTTTTAGAAAACAAAAATGGCAGGAATTGGTGCGGGCACCCCGACGTGAGTTAACAGTAACCGCTGCCACCAGTTTTAGAAAAGAAAAGTGGCAGAATTTGTGCGGGCACCCCGACGTGAGTTAACAGTAACCGCTGCCACCAGTTTTAGAAAAGAAAGGTTCCGAGTCTGTGACGTACTAGAGTGAAAAACACAGACGACTGTTCGGATTGAATAAATACAATATATTTACAGATTTTTTTACAATTAATGTACAATGATATGATACAAAATCTAGCCCCTTGGCAACCTTTCAATTCTCTTAGCCGCGAAACCCCGCGACCGTCCCCTAGGCCTCGCCCAGAACCACTGCTTCGGAAGCAGCAAAAGCAACGCGAAGTGCGAAGCTGTCGGACATAGAGTCCCGTAACTACATCAGTTACATGCCTTGTCGCCAAACCGATCTTCGACCTGAAGATCACGTGACCAGATATCTCACGTCTTTGACACGTCTGAAGCGTGGAACCCGCGAGTCGTGTCGCGAACATCCGCGCTGCCGGCTCGCCCTCACCCTCAGCGGGCGACCCACGGCTCGCTGGCCAGCCTTTCCAGAGCTGGGCTAACCTGACAATTTTGACCCGCATCCGCGCGTCCCCGAAGGAAATTCCAGCCGGGATTCCCGAGGCCCTTCCAACCGGTGCGGTGCGGTGCCGCCCTCCACCCATGACCGCCAACGCGGTCGAAGTGCCCGACGCACCGGCGCCTGAATCGTGGCACGCTGCCATACTATTAAAGAATAGTTTATGAACCTGGGAAACGTGGTTAATACTATTTAATGAATATATTTATGAACTCCAAAAGGAAACGTGGTTAATACTACTTAATGAATATATTTATGAACTCCAAAAGGAAACGTGGTTAATACTACTTAATGAATATATTTATGAACTCCAAAAGGAAACGTGGTTCATACTACGTAATGAATATATTTATGAACTCCAAAAGGAAACGTGGTTAATACTACTTAATGAATATATTTATGAACTCCAAAAGGAAACGTGGTTCATACTATTTAATGAATATATTTATGAACTCCAAAAGGAAACGTGGTTAATACTACTTAAAAAATATGTTTATGAACTCCAAAAGGAAACCTGGTTAGTACTACTTAAATAATAAATTTATAAAATCCAAAAGGAACAGATGAAAAATAAATGGAAAGACACATTCCATGCATGTTCATATGTTATACATTCATTAATAAAAAATATGGGAACTATGACGAAGTCCAGCATTCGTTGATTAAAAACATCCATGCGTGAGTTGAAAAGTAACAATGGCCTATCCACCCAGGGACGGGATGAGGGAAAAACTCAGCGCGTGGAAATGCAATTAATAAACATATTCATGGATGAATTTGGCATTTTATGTTCGGATGAATCTCATTGTTACCAACTGGTGGTGCTCCCAAGACTCGACGCTATATTTTTAATACCCACGCGAGTAACGGAAACATACGACGAGCATGACGTAATCCCATTACTGTATGTAGCATACTCGGCCTGCCTGAGCTTTTCTTTCACCACACACCTATAGAACTTGAGACGATTATAATAGAAAGCTACACCTCTGTTTTTGGCCCGATCGGGAATCGAACACGGGATCGTACCAGAAAAGCTAACCCGCTGTCAATACCCGAGGGTCTCTAAAGAAATGTCAATATTTTAGTAAGCTGTTAATGTTCGTAGAAATGTTTAATTGTATTGTTGTTTATTGGTAAGTGATTTACATTCCATTACAAAATGACTTACATTTTGGAGAGTAACACTTAAACAATATTTTATGTAATGGTATACAAATTAAAAATTTCCCTGATCTTCCAGGCTAACTGTAGAAGATGGCGTTGTTGATTTGAAACATTTGCGTGGCGTCTTTGGCGTCCTTTTTTGTGATTTTTGAAAATAAATACGTATGAATTCATTTTATTTCTGTACGGCGTGGATTAAATTTTTTTTTACATTTTGAGACGGTTTTTACAGTATTTTTGAAGCTTTCGTTTGAGTGGATGTTATGAAATGTTTATGTGGAATATCATAATCGTAACCAAATTGTTTTATAGTAATTAACGAAATGAGTGTATAAAGAGAGAGATAATTGCATGAGTGGTATATTCAAGAAAACGAGTGACGATAGCGAGTTTTCTTATATACTACAAGTGCAATTATACCCCTTTATATATAA